>PISX010018428.1:0-42474 GCA_004024625.1 Mellivora capensis
TTATTTTATGTTGTTGTTGTTCTACATATAAGTGAGATCATACAGTTGTCTTTTTCTGCTTGACTTATTTCACTTAGCATAATGCCGTCAAGTTCCATCCATGTTGTTGCAAATGGCAAGATTTCATCCTTTTTTATGGCTGAATAGTATTGTGTGTATGTATACTACTAGTTTATCCATTCATCAGTCTTTGGACACCCAGGTTGTTTTCATGTCTTGGCTATTGTAAATAATGCTGTGAAGAATGGAGGGTGATGCATATATATTTTTGAATCAGTGTTTTCACTTTCTGCAGGTAAAGCCCAGAAGTGGAATTACTGGGTTATAGGATAGTTCTATTTTTAATTTATTTAGGAATCTTTAGACTATTTTCCACAGTGGCTACACCAATTTACATTCCAATCAACAGTAAGTAAGGATTCCCTTTTCTCTATATCCTTTCCAATACTTGTTATTTCTTGTCTTTTTTCATAATAGTCATTCTAACAGCCATGAGGTGATCTCATTTTAGTTTTGACGTGCATTTTCCTGATGATTAGTGATATTGAGCATCTTTCCATGTGCCTGTTAGCTATATGGATGTCTTCTTTGGGAAAATGTGTATTCAGTTATTCTGCCCATCTTTAAAATTGGGTGGTTTGGTTTTTGCTATTGAATTGTAATTCTTAATATTTTTGGATATTAACTCCTTTTCAGATATGTGATTTACAAATATGTTCTTATATTTAATAGATTGCCTTTTCATTTTGTTGATGATTTCCTTTTCCATGTTGAAACTTTTTAATTTGATGTAGTCTCACTAGTTTATTTTTGCTTTTGTTGAATTTGTTTTTGCCATCAAATCCAAAAAACCATCACCAACACCAACGTAAAGGAACTTACTGCCTATGTTTTCTTCTAAGTATCTAACTATCTAACTGTTTTATGGTTTCAACTCCTACATTCAAGTCTTTAGTATATTTTGTGGTAAGTTTTTGTCCATGGTATGAGATAATAGTCTAGGTTCCTTATTTGCATGTGGCTGTCTAGTTTTCCCAACACAATTTATTAAAGAGACTGTCCTTTCTGCATTGTATATTCTTGCCTCCCTTGTCATAAATTGATCATATATGTGTGGGTTCATTTATGGGCTCTTTATTCTTTTCCAATTGTGTATCCTATTTTTCTAGAAAAATGTCATTGGAATTTTGGTAAGGGTTGCATTGAATCTGTAGATTACTTTGAATGGTATGGACATTTTAACAATATTCTTTCTATCCATGAGCATGTAATACTTTTTTATTTGTCTTGTTTTTAGTTCTGGAAGTCTTCCACCTCATTAGTTAAATTTATTTCTAGATATTTTATTATTTTTGATGCAACTATAAATGGAATTGTTTTCTTTCCACTACTTTGTTATTAGTATATGAAAACAATATTTTCATAATTTTTCATAAAAAAAAAGATTTTTGTATGTTGATTTTGTATCCTGCAACTTTATTGAATTTATTTATGACTTCTAATGGATTTTCTGGTGGTCATTAGGGTTTCCTGTATATAAAATTATGTCATCCACAGATAGTGACAATTTGACTTCTTCCTTTCCAGTTTATGTTTCTTTTATTTCCTTTTCTTTCTTGATTGCTCTTGTTAGAACTACTAATATTATATTGAATAAATGTGGTGAGAGTAGGCATCCTTGTCTTGTTCCTGATCTTAAAGGTAAAGATTTCAGCTTTTCACTATTGAGAATGATGTCAGCTATGGGCTTATCATATATAGTCTTTTATTATGTTCAAGCATTTCCCTGTGTACCCACTCTGTTGAGATTTATTATCATAAGCAGATATTGAATTTTGTCAAATGCTTTTTCTGCCTCTAATAAGATGATCATCTGATTTTTTTTTTAATCCTTCATTTTGTTAATGTGGTATATCAAGTGATTGGTTTGCAGATGTTGAACCACACTTGCATCCCTGGAATAAATACCACTTAATCATAGTGTATGATCCTTTTAATGTATTGTTGAATTCAGTTTGCTAATATTTTGTTGAAGAATTTTGCAACTATATTTATCAGGAATATTGGCCCATAATTTTCTTGTGACATCCTTGTCTGGTTTGATCAAGGTACAGCTGGCCGCCTCATAAAAATGAGTTTGAAAGCATTCCCTCCTCATCGATTTTTTTTTTTTTTTAAAGGAGAGTTTGAGATGGATTGACATTAATTCTCTTTTGAATGTCTGGTAGAATTTACCAGTGATACTCTCTGGTCCTGGACCTTTGTTTGTTTGAGTTAGTAATCAAAAATCTTCCATCTCTTTACTACTATCTGCTCTGTTCATATTTTTCCATTTCTTTTGATTCTGTCTTGGAAGATTGCATGTTTCTAGGAATCTATCCATTTCTTATAGGTTGTCTAATTTGTTGGCATATAATTCATATATGCTGATTATGATCCTTTGTATTTCTGTGGTATCAGTTGGAACATCTTTCATTTCTGATTTTACTTGAGTTCTGTCTTTTTTTCTTTGTGAGTCTAGCTAATGGTTTGTCAATGTTATTTGTCTTTGTAAGAACTAGCTTTTAATTTCATTAATGTTTTCTATTTCCTTTTTAACCTTTATTTCCTCTCTGATCTTTTTTTTCTTTCCTTCTATTAATTTTGACCTATTTTTTTTTCTTTTCTACTTCTTTGAAGTTCAAAATTAGGTTGTTTATTTCATGATTTGTTGTTGTTGTTTCTCGAGGTAAGCCTTTATGAACCTCCCTGTTAGAACTGTTTTTGTTGCATTACACAAAGTTTGGCATCTTGTATTTGCATTTGTCTTAAGTTATTTTTTAAATTTTTTCTTTGATCTCTTAATTGACTATTGGGTGTTCAGTAGCATTTTGTTTAACCTCCCATATTTGTGAATTTTCTAATTTTCTTTCTGTTTTTCTTATTTTATACTGTTGTGGTTGGAGAAGATGCTTGATATGATTTCAATCTTCTTAACTTACTGAGACTTGTTTTGTGTTCTAACATATGGTGTGTCCTGCAGAAAGTTCCATGTGCACATGAGAAGAGTGTGTATTCTCCTTTTAAATGAAATGTTCTGTATTTATCTACTAAGTTCATCTAGTATAATTATCTTTTAAAGCCAATGTTTCCTCATTAATTTTCTTTCTGGATAATCTATCTTTTGATGTAAATGAGGTGTTAAAGTCCCCTACTATTACTGTAGTGCTGACTATTTCTCCCTGAAGGTTTGTTAATATTTGCCTCATATATTAGGTACTTCTATATTGGGAACATCAATGTGTATAAATGTTATATCCTCTTTTTGGATTGGTTGGATTGATTCCTTAATATTATGTAAAGGTCTTCTTTATCTCTTACTGCAGTACCTTTGTTTTAAAATTTATTTCGTTTGATAAAAGTATAGTTACCCCAGTTTTGTTGTTGTTGTTGTTGTTTGTTTTGTTTTGCTTTTGGTTTCTATTTTTGTGGACGGTCTTTTTCTTTTCACTTTTATTCGTATGTGTCCTTACATCTGCATGGGTCTCTTGTTGGCAGCATATAGATGGGCCTTGTTTTTGATACATTCAGCTGCTGTATGTCTTTTGATTGAGGAATTTAGTCCATTTATATTTGAAGTAATTATTAATAGGTGTGTACTTATTACCATTTTATTGTTTTTTGACCAATTTGTAGTTCCTCTCTATTCCTTTTTTCTCTTGCTCTCTTCCTTAATGGTTTGATGACTTTTCTTAGTGATGGGCTTAGATTCTCATTATCTTTTGTGTATCTCCTATAGGTTTTTACTTTCTAGTTACCTTAATGTTTATATATAAAATTTTACTTTTATAACAGTCTGTTTTAAGTTGATAACAACTTAAGTTGAATGCATTGTGAAACTCTGCATGTTTACTGTCTTCCCCTTTGACGTTTCATCTTTTTGATGTTACATTTTACATCTCATTATCCTGTGTGTCCCTTATCAGTTTATTGTCTGTTTTTGTTATTTTCACTATTTCTCCCTTTAAACTTCATACTAGCTTTGTAATTGATTAATCTACTACCTCTGCTAGATACTTTCCTCTCTAAGGAGATTTATACTTTCTTGTTTTCTTGTTGCTAATTAGCATCTTTCCTTTTCAGCTTATGTAAGTCACTTTAACATTTCCTGTAAGGCTGGTGTAGTGGTAGTTATTTCTTTTAGCTTTTGCTTCTTGGATACTCTTTATCTCTTCTTCAATTTTGAATAATAACTTTGCTGGGTAAAACATTCTTTGTTGGAAGTTCTTTTCTTCCAGAACTTCAAATATATCATGTCCCTCTCTTCTGGCCTATACAGTTTCTACTGAAAAATCTGCTGGTAGCCCTATTGATTTTCCTTTATATGTAAGAAATTATTTTTCTCTTGCTGCATTTAAGATTTGCTCTTTTTTTTTTTTTTTTTAACTTTTAACATTTTAATTATAATGTGTCTTTGTATGAATCTCTTTGAGTTTACCTCTGGGCTTCCTGAATTTGGATGTCTATTTTCTTCCCCAGGTTAGGGAATTTTTTAGACATTATTTCTTCAAATAAGTTTTCTGCTCTTTTCTCTCTCTTCTCCTTCTGGGAACCCTGTAACATAAATATTGCCCCATACATATATTAAGCTATCTTCATTTAAAAAAAAAAAATTTGCTACTCTGATTGCATGTGTTTTATTGTCCTGTCTTCAAGATCACTGAGACTTTCTTGTGCTTCATCTAGTCTGTTGTTTAAATCCCTATAGTTTATTTTACAGCTCAATTACCAGATTCTTCAGCTCTGTGACTGTGGTACTTTATTATATTTCCTGTTTGTTGAAGTTCTTACTGTGTTCATCCATTCTTCTCCCAAGTTTGATGAGCATCTTTATGGCCATTACTTTCAATTTCTTAGATGAATTACTTACCTCCATTTCATTAGGTTTCTTCCCACTGTGAGGTTTTATCTTGTTCTTTCATTTGGAAAATATTTCTGTTTCGTCATGCTGTTTGATTCTCTGTTTGTTTATATGTATTAGATGAAATAACTACATTTTCCAGTTTTGAAGGAGTGGCTTCATGTAGGAGATGAAACTTATTGTTCAATCTTGCACTAGTTCTTGGTGGTGCCTTGAACCTGTGTGATTCTCCAAGCAACCTATTTTATTTTTAACAGCTCCCAGTTGTTTAGAGTTGCCAAGACCTGTCAGTGTCCCAAAGAGGTAGATCTCAGTCAGCACCTAGTTTCCACTGATTGGAAACCAGACCTTCAGGCAACAGCTCGGATGTATGTATATATGTATGTATGTAATCTCTATGCCCAACATGGGGCTTGAACTCATGACACCAAGATTAAGAGTCACATGCTATTCCTACTGAGCAAGGGATGTGCCCCAGATAGCAGCTTTTAAAGAGTGCAAATATATTCGATTCTGTGGGACTGCAACTGGAAACCCAGCTAGCCTCCATACTAGATAGTCTGAAAGTGTCTCTTGAGTGGCAGTCACAAAAATTGGGACTCCAAAGAGTGTATAAACTTCTTTCTGGGGGTTCCAGTGAGCTGTAGTAAGGTAGAGGGAGAATGCAAAGATGATAACCCATACTGCATTCCCTAAAACACCTCCATTTGGAATAGGTATGTGGCAAATCTAAAGCCTACCTCTTAGGCAAGAACTCCAGGACAAATAAATAGGCCTCTTTCACAGATAGGTTGTGAGTATATTTCAGCCTGCTCTCTATACAATGCCCTGAAAGTTGTAGTCTGCCAAAAACTGTTTATCTAGTATAGTTTCATGCTCCTCAGGTAAGCCTCCCTGGCCACCAGAACTAGGCAATCAAGGGTTCAGGAGATACCAGTGCTCTGGAACATAATAGAGGGAGCGTACAAAGTGCAACCTCTTCTGAGGTCTCTGGGAATGCTTATAGTCACTTCTTAGATGTGTGTTTAATTAGAAATCTGCCCCTTGGGTTGTAGCTATGAAAATAAGCTTATAGGCTTCTTTCACAGAAAGGCTGAGCTCTTTTTTTGTTGCCTCTTGTTATACCCTACAGTTGGTATTTGTTCAAGAACTCTTAATCTACTGGTTACAGTCCTGTGGAACTGGTGAATGTAAATTGTACCAGCCACCTGAGCAAAATGAAATAGAGGTATCCCTTGGCAAACACTGCAAAAATTAGGGAACCAGACAAGGGTATAAGCTCCTTTCTAGCAGATACTGGTTAGCTTGAATGAGGCAGAGGGAGAACATGGCAGAGGAAAAGCATGAAGATGGCATTTGCCAAGGGAAAAAAAGTGAAGAGATGGCAGTTTCCAACTTTAGCAAGGCAGGAGAGCTCAAAGATGGTACCTGCTGGTTGGAAAGTAAAGACGCAAGCTAAGCGGGGGAAATGGCTTTAGCAAGGCAGAAGAAGAGTATAAAATGGTGCACAGCAGTGCTTCTGTCCCCAGAGAATATCTCAACAAGCCCCTTCCCCTCCAGCAGACACTTTAAGATTAGTAAATCTTCTCTGATCGCCTTAAAACTCCTTTTTCCATAGTTTGGGTGCTTTTCAAACTGCTTTATCTGTGCAGGGTCCTGTGGCCAGTGCATCTGTGCATGACATCTAAAGACAGTTTCTCACTTTTCTAGAGCTCTTTAGGTCTTATGGGAGTGAGTCCCATTGATTTATAAGGCCAGATGTTTTGGGGACTTGTCACTCAGATGCAAATATTAAAAGTCAGGGTGCCTGGGACGCCTGGGTGGCTCAGTTAAGGGGCTGCATTCAGCTCAGGTTGTGATCCCAGGGTCCTAGGATCAAGTCCTGCATGGGGGGGGAGGGTAGGGTTTCTTGCTCAGCAGGGAGCCTGCTTCTCTCTCTGCCTTTGTCTGACACTCTGCTTGCTTGTGCAGGCATGTGCGCTTTCTCTCTCTCAGAAATAAATAAATAAAATCTTTAAAAAAAAAATAGTGTGCCTGATGTGAGGTATGAACCACATGCTTTTTAGAGAGAAGCTCTGGGTTTGTGAGATCCCTTCCTGATTGTGGGTTGCTACACTGGTGTGTGGGGTGGAGGTTATGGTAAGACTGCATCTCAGCCTCTTTTCCTTGACTCCAGGAGACCCCTTTCTCTTTTCCTGTTGTAGAGGATCTGGTCAGCTAGTTTTCAGGTCTCTTGAGAGGGAACTTTTCCATATGTAGCTGTAGATTCATTGTGTCCATGGGAGGAGGTGTTTAGCATATTCCTATATCATCACTATCTTAAACCACCTCCACTACTTCGTTTGCTTTTCCTTCTTTTTCTCCCTTCTTTTGGATTAACTGATTTAAAAAAATAATCCCTTTCTTGGTATTTTAACTATAATTCTTTATATTGTTTTAGTAGTCACTTTAGAATTCATAGTGTACATCTTTTTAATATTTATTTATTAGAGAGAGAGAGAGAGAGTGTGTGTGTGTGTGTGTGTGTGTGTTTGAGAGCAGGGGCAGAGAGAGAGAATCTTCAAGCAGACACCCTACTGAGTGTGGAACCTGACACAAGTGTAGATCCCATGATCCTTGAGATCATGACCTGAGCCAAAACTGAGTTGGAGTCTTAACTGACTGAGGCCCCCAGGGGCTCCCATAGTATACATCTTTAATTAGAGTTTATTTTCAAGTGATGATATATTATTGCACATATACTATAGCAAACTTATTACAGTTCAGTTTTTTCTTCTTGATTTATATGCTATGATTATATCATAAACTTTATTTTCACATGTATTATAAAATCCAAAGCACATTGTCACATACCAACTAAAGTACATGGTGGAAATATTAGAATTTCAGAATCATCATCATATAACTGTAATGTTTTATTTGAGCAAGGGACATCCAATAACTGCTGAAATATTTGGATAAAAGGGTTATTGGGAAATAGAATGTTGTTTTGCCCTTGTTTCATACCACATACCCTATAGACCCTTTATTGCTCCTAAGAGGGGGAAAATGTTCTTCCATAAGTAAGAGATGCAGTAGACTCTGTTTTAAACCCAGAGACAAAACTTAGAATCTCTTTTTATGGAGCAAATAGTCATGTGCCTCTAGTATAATGCAATGGAAAATAAATTACCTCATCTATATAGTGTTCTTGCCAAAACTAAAGTTTTTTTCCGGATCTAATCATAAGGAAATAATCATACATATACTGATTGTGGGATATTTTATATAAAACAGAGGCAGGGGATGAGAGAGAGGAAAACAACAAAGTATAGGTGGAGTTAAAAATCAAGTGTGCCAAAATTTTGACAAGCATTGAATCTAAATGAATGGTATACAAGTGTTAATGTATGATTATTCTTTCTATCAGTTAATTTTTTTTGAAATTAAGTGTTTTTTTTAAAGGTGGTAGTTCTGATTATATCTCTGCACAAATATTCTTGACTCTGAACATTACTTGCTATAATGAATCTTATAATAGATAAAAGGTTGAAATTGCTTGCTTATGGGTATTATATTGTAATGAAGTGATATCTGCATAATAAATACATAAATCCAGAGATTTCATATTTTTTCACTTCAGATTTCACCACACAGAAACCATGTTGGCATCTACATATTTTAATTAGTAACACCCATCAGAGGTCATTATATATACATTTTGTGTCTCCATTTTCTCATGTGGGTAATGTCTACTTCACAAGTCTATTGTGGTAATTAAATGAGAAGGTATATATAAATCACTTAATGAAGTGCTCAACACATAGTAGGTGCTTTATTAATAGTAGTTTCCTTTCCCTCTCCTTTAGGTCCAGATTTAGGTTCATGTGGGCATAGCACCCACTCTGGGTACTACAGTATTCATTGATTACCCTAAAGCCTGAGTTACCCCTTTACCTAACATGAACTTCTAACCTAGTTCCCTGCCTTGACTTGGTCACTTTTATAGCTCATGTAAATCTAAGTCAATAGCACAATAGATCAGAATTTTTTGAAGCTTATTCATCTTTGAGTCCTTATGGTGTGTAGATCACTTTCTTCTAGTTAGCAAAAGCTCAATATTAGACTAAAAGAATTGTAAAATTTGAGAAAGTATTTTAGCATTCTACCTTTCCCATCACTAGCAGATCTTTATTTGGACCTGAAGGTGTCGTGATTTTTTACTCTATAATGAGCATCTACTGAAGCCTGGAAAATCTTCTGACCTGAAGCATAGACCATGAAAGGAAATGAAAAGGAAAGCAAAGCAAAGAAAGTCATTTATCAATATAGTTGTCATCTTTTTCAGAGCCTTAATTAAAATTAATATCTGTTGAGGCTAACTTTTAGCCTCTTTTTTTTAAAGCATTTTCTCTTTGATGAAGAAAAATATGCTTGTGGATGTTCAAATACAACCTTTCATTTATTCTCTTCTAATCTATTTTGGAGAACTTTTCTCCTATTTTGAAACCTTGCCACAGTAAACAATTATCACCTGTAATTTAGCACTCTGTCTACAGAAACTTCACCAAGGAGCACTGGTGCATTGCCAGGTCAAGCAAAAAAAGAGAAGGAAAAATAAAAATGCATACTTAATCTCTTTATTAGTTTTTACAGAGTAAGAAGAAGAGTCCACAGCCCTCTACAAGAGAAGTCCCCAACTTCAGGCTGAAGTTGTTTAAGAAGTTTATATTTAAGCAGAAACATAAATCACATGGAAGAGAAATAAAATCTAAACATCTGTTTAGTTCTTTTTAAAGTTGAATTTTCAGGGTGCCTGGGTGGCTCAGTGGGTTGAGCCTCTGCTCATGCTCAGGTCATGATTTCAGGGTCCAGGGATTGAGTCCTGTATCAGGCTCTCTGCTCAGCAGGGAGCCTGCTTCCTCCTCTCTCTCTGCCTGCCTTTCTGCCTACTTGTGATCTCTGTCTGTCAAATAAATAAATAAATTCTTTAAAAAAAATAAAGTTGAATTTTCAGCAGTGGTACCACTTTCAGAATTGGTTATGAAATTAGATTGGTGATACAACTTTAATAACTACATTCCAACTAATTTGTGTACATTGACTCTAAACAGCTGCAATAAACATTATAATACCACATAAAATTCAAACATGGCTTTATTTTTCTGAGCAGAGAAGGAACTCCTGAGCACCTTTAGACCTTGTCTCAAATTCTCAAATACAGGAAAAGCTGCAATGACTAAGGGCTTTTTTTTCTGCTCTTACCAGGACAAAGCCTAAAAGTAATGTTGACGAAAAACCAACTCACCCCATGTTGCCAATGTGGGAATAAGAGTGGCAAGGATGGCCTTAACAGAACTGCCAAAGAAAACACTACATTTAACTGTTAATTCCATTCCACTAGAATTCAGAGCTCTACCAGGTGAAGTTATTTACCATAATCTATCAACTTAATGACAACAAACTTGGTTGAATAGGAGGAATTTGTGCCTACTGAGAGCTGGTGGAATTCATTATTTCCTTCATTGGACCTGAATTATCTATCTCACCACTCTTTTTCTGTGTTGTTTTCCTTTTCAACAAAAGGGTTTAGGTATAAGTGGTATACACAACCACCTTCAAAGTCTGGTTGGCCTATAGCCTGCTACCTAGTATTTCTCAAACTCCCTGTCACTTTGTTTTTTTCTGGTTTAAATGCAGATACCTTTGGAAGGAAATAATAGTTTGAGGAATTTAGGTCATTTATTATTAAGTGTGGTTTAAGATGGTTTTTGAGAGAAGAGAAAGGATATTGGTAGACCTATATATCTCTGGAAGTTAGCAGTGAAGGAAGTGAAGTATAAGATAAAGAGGGGCGGAAAACACCAAAATGATACCAAGATGTCACTAAGCAAGTGAGAGGACAAAGAGTTTGTGTCATGATTTTCCCAACATTTGCCTCTGTTTTCCTAAAATGGATTCTTATTCTTTGGTGGTAGTTTCAATGGTAGATGTTTAACAAAGAGTTATTCTCTATCTTCATAAAAATTACATATGTATTTTTAATCTCCTTTACTCCTAGAGAAGAATGGAATTCTAATTCAGCCTATGACCATACACAACATGTAGGCAAGGATTTTTGTCTTACTTACTTTTGTATTCTGACACATACTTTTGTAAATACTGGTAAAATGAATGAATGAATGAACTTCAGTTAATGGTTTTTTCTCAACATGGTTCAGTGCTAGTTCCCTCTATTCATACTTCCTAGAAGATCTTTGTTTCATTGCTTGCTAGTTACCAGAGCAGAAATTTCTTACCTGAACTTGTTTTATGGTATCTGTGTCATCCCCTGGTATGCTCAAATCCACAAATCAGGGCATAATCTCCAGTTCTTTCTGACTGATTCTTTTTTTTTTTTTTTTAAACAATTATTGAAGGCACTCTTTCAAAAAAGAATCAAGACGCAGCCCAGAGATGGTCATGCTAGATATTTTGCTTCCTAATCATGAAATTAAGCTTAATTTGTGAGGAGATAGTTTTCTAATGCATAGCTGATGTTTCATGCATAAGTCCCTTTTGATGTCTTACCAAATATGAGATTTTGTAAATTAACATCAAGGTTTTTGGTGTTTTTTTGTTTGTTTGTTTGTTTGTTTTTTAGGATTTACCTTGTGAATGCAAATTTATAATTGATGGGAGTTGTGAGAAGTCAAGGAAAATAGGCTATCACCTTGCAAACAAAATCCTTCAATGATTTATGTGTTTGACTTCAACTTTGCATTATAATTACTAAAATATTTGAGCTACAATAAGCTGAACATTAAAGTCTTATAAAGACTTTTAAATTATTAACTAGGCCTGTGGCTAATTTGTGAAATCATGAAATATTATGAGGAAAAGTTGGGCAAAATGTGGTGGGAGAGTCTTTGAATCCTAAATAAAGTTTAAAAAAAAGACAATTAGTTCAGAGGGAAGAGTTAAGATGGTGGAGGTGTAGGGGGACCCCTATGATTGTCTAGTTCCTTGGACACAGCTAGATAAGGAATTGGCTAAGTGGGTGTGGGTACTAAAGAGGGTACTTGATGTGATAAGTGGGTGTTGTATGTAAGTGATCAATCACTGAGTTTTACTCCTGAAACCAATATTGCACTGTAAGTTAACAAAAATTTAAATACAATTTTTACAAAGGATAATTAAATTGATTAAAGAGCTTAATTGTATAATCTTAACTTGATATTCAGGAATATGGTTATCTTTTGGACACTGTATAAATTAGAATGGTCAACTGGATTTCTGTAACATATACACAAGAGTCATAAGAATTGTGTTTTAATAAGAAAATTACTTCCAAGGTATTACTTTCTATATTCTTCTTAGATAATGTTCTGGCACTATGTATTATTATCATTCCCAAGTTTCTGCATCATTATGACTGTATAGTATTTGAATATGTATATTTCAAAATAAACTCAAATGTTTGAATAGGGAAACAACATTAAATATGAACTGCAGTAGTAAAAAAAAAATCACATCAGTAACAACCACACACACTTAAGTAGCTGTCGCAATTTGTAGAGCAGAGTGTTAACTCTGGGGAAAAAGACTGTATAGTAGGATCAGTGAGCCCTCTCTATTGTGTGATGCAAGGAAGAAAAGTGGAGGGGAGAGATGTTGGTTATATAAAATCCTGTAGATAAAATATGAAAAAATTCAGAGAATAGAGGTATGAGCAACCTAATCCTAAGAATAAATAGCTGGAAAAATAGCCAATTTTATAATTAATATATTCTTCCATCATTTACTCATCATACACATAAAGTTGGGATAAGAAAAACTATCCTACCCCTCAGTGATAGAAAAGTAGACTTTTCTCTTTGGTAGAAAAGATGCATACCTAAAAGAGAATAAGAAAGCATAACTACTAGTAATATTACAAAATGCAACATAAGATTTCATGATGGGTTGGGTTTTAAGGATAGAAAGAGAACAAATGGAAGTCCTTCCAAAAGGAAGAACTTAAGCTAAGTTGTAGTTGCTTTCATAAAAGCAGAGAGAAAAATAGAAACAAGAGATTTAGAGATATGAAAATGGCTGGCATTGATTTAATTAAAAAAACAGCCTGCCTTGAAAAATGTTTTGTAGAAGAGTTGTACAAGTTACTCACATTTTGAATTTTGAGTAGATTAGTATATATGTTAAATAAAAGTTTGTATACAAATGGTTTTAGATAGAAAATATTTCACAATTTTTCAGTAACTCAGGGAAAAGGAAGTAGTAGCAAGTGGGCACAACTCTTATTTGTTTCCCCCAGCTTAAAGAAATATTTGAGACACCACTTTTATAAGGTTAAGTTGTATAACATGATGGTTTGATTTCAAATATTGTGAAATGTTTACCACAGTAGGTTAGTTAACATCCATCATCTCATACAGATAAAATAAACAGAAAAAAACTAGTAGAACTCTCATGATCTATTCTTCTAACAACTTCTCTCCATATTCTGTAGCAGTGATAACTATATTCTTTATGTTGTACCATATATGACTAGTACTTACTTATCTTATAACCAGAAGTTTGTACCTTTTGACCACCTTTCTCTGGTTCTTCTTGCTCTGACCTTTATCTCTGGTAACTACAAATTTGTTCATTTTCTGTAAAGTCAGTGGATTTTTTTTTTTGAGATTCCATATATAAATAAGATCAGATCTTATTTGTCTTTCTCTGTCTGACTTACCCTCAGCATAATGCCTTCAAGTTTCATCTGTGTTATCAAAAAAGGGTAGCATTTCCTTTTCTTGCCTCTATGGCTGAATAACAGTTTATTCTGTATATGTGTGTGTATGCACACATATATTACAACTTCTTTATCTATTAGCCAGTGATTGACATTAGTTTGTTTCCACAGTATTGTAAATGATGCTACTATAAAAATATGGAGGATGGGGGGAAATGCAGTATCTTTTGAGGTGTTGTTTTCATTTCCTTTGTATATATTCCCCCAAAGTGGAATTTCTGGATCATATGCTAGTTCTATTTTTAGTTTTTTTAGAAGCCTCAATACTGTTTTCCATAGTGGCTGCATCAATTGATAACTCCACCATCATTCCACAGGTTTCCCTTCCCTCCACATACATGTCACCATTTGTTATCTCTTGCCTTTTAATATGGGCCATTCTAGTAGGCATGAGGTGATAGTTCTTTTGGCTTTTAATTTTAATTTCTCTAAAGACTAATGATGTTGAGCAAATTTTATATTGCATGTCCCCATTTCTATATTTTCTTTAGGAAAAAAAACTATTCAGGTCCTTTGCCCTTTTTAAAAATTGGATTATTTGTTTTTTGCTATTGAGTTGTATGAGTTCTTTATATATTTTGGGTATCAACCTCCTATCAGATACATGGTTCACAAATATATTCTCCCATTCTTTGGTTGACTTCTCACTTTGTTGATGGTTTCGTTTGCTGTGCAGAAGCTTTTTAACTTGATGTCATCCTACTTGTTTATTTAGAATTTTGTTTTATTTTTATTTATGATTTGTTGCTTGTGCCTAGGTATGATTTCCATAAAATCACTACCAAGACTTATATCAAGTAATTTCCCTATGTTTTCTTTTAGGAGTTTTATGGATTCAGGTGCTACATTTAAGTCTCTAATCCATTTCAATTTAATTTTTGTTAGTACTGTAAGATAGGAGTCAAGTTTCATTCTTTTGCCTGTAAATATTTCCCCTGTAAATATTTAGTTTCCCCAAAACCAATGAAGAGACTATTCTCCATTGAGTATTCTTGGCTCCCTGTCAAATATTAAACGACAATATGTGCTTGCTTTTATTTCTGGGCTTTAAATTCTGTTCTCTTGGTGTAGTTTTCTGTTTTTAGTGTCAGTTTCATACTGCTCTAATAACTACAGCTTTATGTATAGCATGAAATCAGAAAATATCATGCCTCCTGTTTTGTTCTTTCTCAGGATTTCTTTGGTTATTCAAGGTTTTTTGAGTTCTATTTTTTTCTATTTCTGTAAAAAAATGCCACTAGTATCTTGATAGAGATTGCACTGAATATGTAGATGACTATTGGTAGTATGCACTTTTTAACATTATAAATTTTTTCCATTCTATGAGCACAGGATTACATTCCATTTATGTCATCTTTGATTTATTTCATCAATGTCTTTTAATTTTCAGAGTAGTGGATATCTTTCACTTCCTTGGTTAAACTTTTTCTTAAGTATTTGATTGTTTTTTGGTGTTATCATAAATGGGAAAGTTTTCTTTATTTCTACTACAGAAAGTTCATTATTAGCATATTGGAACACCATAGATTTTTTAATATTAATTTTGTATCTACAGCTTTACTGATTTTGCTGATTATTGCTGATTAGTTCTAACAGTTTTTTGATTGAGTCTTTAGGATTTTCTACATATAAAATCATGTTATCTGAAAAATAGAGAAAATTTTACTTCTTCCATTATATTTCTGATGGCTTCTCTTTTTCTTAGCCTGATTGCTATAGCTAGGATTTCTGGTATTATATATTTAAAAATACTTTATTTATTTTAATGAGAGAGGGAGAGAACGAGTGAGTTGGGGGAGAGGCAGAGAGGGAAAGAGAGAGAATCTCCAGCAGACTCCATGCTGAGCATGGAGCTTGACATGAGGCTCCATCTCATGACCCTGAGTTCATGACCTGAACTAAAACCGAGAGTCAGACACTTAACTGATAGATCCACCCAGAGTTCCTGGTACTATATTGAATAGGAATTTCATGAATCAGCATCCTTGTCTTGTTCCTGATCTTAGAGGGAAGTTTTCAACTTTTTACCATTTAGTATAATGTTAGCCCTGGGTTTGTCTTATATAACCTTACTATTTTGAGATTTATTCTTTCAGTGCTTAATTTGTTAAGTGCTTTTATCATGAATTGGTTATTTTTGTCAAATGCTTTTTCTGTGTCTAGTGAGATCATATGATTCTTTCATTCTGTTAATATGATATATCACATTGTTTGACATGCTTATGTTGAACCATCCTTGCATCCCAGGAATAAATCCCACATGATCATAGTAAGTGATCCTTTTAGTGTATTGTTGAATTCAGTTTGCTAATATTTTGTTGAGGAATTTTGCTTTCATATTTATCAGAGAATTTGGCTATAGTTTTCTTTCCTGTAATATCCAGCTTTCATTCAGGATAATGCTGGCCTCATGAGACGAGTTTGAGTGGATTCCCTCCTCTGATTTTTTGGGGGAACAGTTTGAGAAAGATTGATGTTAATTCCTTTTAAGAATGTTCAATAGAATTTACCTGTGGAGCCATCTGGTTTTGGGTTTTCTTCATTGAGTCAGTAGTCAAAAATCTCTCAATTACCTTATTAATAATCAGTCTATTCAGATTTTCTGTTTCTTTTTGATTCACTTTTCATAGCTTGTTTCTAATATTTTCACTTATTTTAGGCTGTCCAGTTTGTTGGCATATAATGCATAGTAGTCTCTTTGATCCTTTGTATTTCTGGTTCATTTGTAATCCTTTTTCATTTATAATTTTGTTGATTTGGTCATCTCTCTTTTTACCCTGGTTAATCTAGCTACAAATTTGTCAATTTTGTTTATGCTTTTAAAGAACTATCTCTTAGTCTGGTTAATTGTTTCTATTGTTCTTCTGTTATTCTGTTATTATTTCTTTCCTTCTGCTAACCTTGGAGTCCATTTGGTCTTCTCCTTTTTCTGGTTCTTGAAGGTGTAGAGTTAGGTTAGTAGTTTTGTTTTTGTTTTTGTTTTTAGTTCTTTATGTAGATATTTATTGCTATTAACTTTTCTCTTACAACTGCTTTTATAGCATTCCATAAGTTCTGGTATACTGTCTGCTTTTGCATTTGTCTCAAGATTTTTTTTTTCTTTTACTTTTAATTTCTTCTCTGATCCATTTGATCCATTGGTTATTCAGTAGAGTTTCATTTAATTTACATGTATTCATGAATTTTCCAGTTTTCCTCATGCCGTGATTTCTAGTCACATCATTATGGGCAAAGATACTGGGTATGCTTTCAGTTGTTGAATTTGCCAAGACTTGTTTTGACACCTAAAGTATGGTCTATTTTAGGAAATGTCCCAGGTACATTTAAGAAAAATGTATATTCTGCTATTGCTGGATAGAATATTATGTATATGTCTGTTAGGTCCTTTTTATTCTGCAGTGTCGTTCAAATCTGCAGTTCCTTTATTCTCTGGATGATTTATTCATCGTTGAGAGTAGGATATTAAAGTCCCCAACTATCATATTATTGTGTATATCTCCTTTTAGATCTGTTATTTTTTTCCTTCATATATTTAGATGCTGCAATGTTTGGCATATAAATATTTACAATTATTATATTTTCTTTATGAATTGATATTTTATCATTACATAATGACATTCTTTATCTTTTTACGATTTTTAGTTGACAGTCTACTTTGTATAAGTATAGCTACCTCTGTTTTTGTTTTGTTGTTATTGTTATTATTTGTTTGAAAATGTCTTTTTTTAATCGCTCTCAGTCTATGTGTGTCTCTGAGGCTAAACAATCTCTTATAGACACTATGTCACTGGATATTGTTGTATGTTTTAAAATCCATTCAGCCAATCTGTATATTTTGATATGAGAATTTAATCTGTTTAAAGTAATTATTCATAGGTAAGGACTTACTATGGCCATTTTGCACATTGTTTTCTGGTTGTTCTGTGGACCTGTTGTTCTTTGTTTCTTATCCGTTTTTTTTTTTTTTTTAATCCTGTTTTGATGTCTTTTGATGCCAATATTCTTTGACTTCATCATGTTCTTTTTGTAATTGGTATAGGTTTTTCCTTGTTATTATGAGGCTTACATAAAATAATGTAAAATTATAACACCTTATTTAAGCTGATAACAACTTGACTCTAAGAGAATTCCTAAACTTTATACTTTTTCTCCTCCTTCTCATATTTTAGGTTATTAAAATTTATGTATTTTTTATATTGTATAGCTAATAACAGATTTTTGTAGTTAAGACTATTTCTAATACATTTATTGTTTAAAACTTTTAAACTAGAGTTAATGAATTATGAGCCATCACTCCATATTATAGATTATAACTTTGGTGTTATGTTTACCACTACTAGTGTTTTTTTTAGTGTTATTTTTTAATGTTTTTATGATAATTAGTGTTTTTATGATAATTAATCTTTTTACTTCCACTTAAAAAAACTCCCCTTAGCATAGACAGATCTAGTAGTAATGGACTCCCTCAGCTTTTGTTTTTTGTGGGGGAAAATCTTTATCCCTACTTCATTTCTGAAGGGCAGCTTTGCTGGGCATAGAATTCTGGATTGCCAGGGTTTTGTTTTTGTTTTGTTTGTTTTTAACATACTAAATATGTCATCACATTATCTCCTAGCTTGAAAAGTTTGTTGAGAAATCTGTGTATAGTCATATGGGAATTTCTTTGTATGCAACTTCCTTCATCTTGCTGCTTTTAAAATTCCTTGACTTTGATAATTTAATTACAGTGTGTCTCAATATAGCTCCATTCAGGCTATTCTCTTATTGGATAGGACTGTTGGCTCAGTTTCCTACCCAAGTGAGAGGCTGTGCTATGTAGTTTCTTGGGTTTTCTGGCCAAGCTATAGATTATCAGGTCTGGGTGCTACAGGTGTCCTTTTAACCACATGGGTTTGAACTGCACAAACCTACTTATATGTGGATTATTTTTGATAAATATAGAACTATAAATGTATTTTCTCTTCCTTATGACTTTCTTAATAACATTTTCTGTTCTCTAGCTAACTTTATTGTAAGAATATAGTACATAATATACCATATAAAATATGTGCTAATTGACTTATCAGTAAGACTTTCAACTCAACAGTAGGCTATTAGTAGTTAAGGTTCTGGGAAGTCAAAAGTTATACACAGATTTTCAAGTGTATGGGAGAATGGCACACCTAACTCCTACATTATCCAAGGGTAACTACATATTCAGTAGTAGATAGGGCGATGCATCCATTTTTCTGCCCTGGTGGGACAGCAGGACAGTATCAAGGGTCTGTAAAGATCATGCTTGGGAACCTGAGTTGGGAGAATATGCACTGAATTCCTTGGTTAGGTGAGACCAACAATTTTGCTGTGCAAATGGGGAAAGTTGTAAGCTTTGTTTTCTTTCCAAGTGCCACTATAAGGAGGGCTTTTGCATGGGCTGTGCATCGTCCTATGTGCTCTGTCCTAGTCAGTGAGGCTGAAGGTAGTATTCAGCTATGAGTGGGGCTATGAATAGTTTCCCTGCCTGCACAAAGTGGGAGGAGCTCTAAAGATGGTAAAGCTCTTCATTTGTTGTCTTAACACAAACCAACAAATGCCTCAAATTTCATTCTGAACGGGGCCACTAACTTTCCACTGCAGACTGCCAGCTCTGACTGTGCATCTCAGCTTGAGCGTTGCTAGTATATGCAGCTTCCAAGTGTTCTCACCAGCCCTTCTGGTGAGATGGGACTGGAAGACACTCTTCACAGCAGCTGGAATTATGTCTCCATTCACATGCCTGAGCTGGATAGGGAGGGGACACTTAAAGCCTCTCCCAGTTTTTCCCAAATAGACTTTCTGGTCACAGTGGTCTGGGAGCCACCCTTATCCCTAGCTGTGAATACTCCCAATGTCCAGGAATATCAGAAGAATACTCCAAACCCAGTACTGACTTTATTTTAAGGGCTAACAGCTCTGTCTTGATAGAGTTCTTAAACAGACTTTCTGGTTAGATGGAAGAATAGCTTCTAGGTCTTCTTGCCATAGTTTCGGTCAGATAGACCCCGGGAGGCAGAACCCTCCATCTTGGGATGAATCAGTCCCCCTGTCTGGGCTTAGCAGAGGAAACTTTCATGCCTGGTACTGGTTTTGCTCTGGTGGTGATCAGCTCTGCCTACCTATCTCTCAGCTTAAGTGTTGCTAGGCTACACTGCTTCCAGGTACTCCTACCAGGCCCCACCAGCACATAGGACTGTACCTCAGCTCCCTGCTTTGGTGTAGGCAAACCTGATTCTGTTCGAGGACCTGAATCAGGCATGTCTGCACCCTATTGATTTCCCAGTTAGAGCATGCTCCCTGCTCCCCAACTTTTTCTGCAGGTGAGCAAAACTCTTGATTGGAATTATTATTTGGTTCCTGCAGGTATGAACTCAATCTGCTAAAATCCATGTGCTCATTGTTGCAAGCACCTCTCCCCTGGTCTGTCACAGTCAGAATCTCAGTAGCTGAGACCTACAGATTCCCCTCTAATCCCCATCAGGTGAGACCAAAGCATGGGCTCTCAAAAAGAAACCCCAGTGCTAGAAAGTCTCATTGTCCCCTGGCCAGACTCTGCTTTCCCACTGGGGGAAACAAATGTCTGCATGGTGCTGCATAGGCCTGGGAGGAGGGACAATGTGGTCCATATGCAGCCACTCCTTTTATCTTTCTAATGCAGTCTGTCTTGGTCTCTGTGGTGCAAGGGAGTTCTTCAGCTTCACCCCTGTGTTCTGGAATCCTCTCAGTGATGTCTTGTTCATGAATAGTTAATTGTTTTTCTTGTGAGGGAAAGAAATGTCAGGACCAACTTAGGTCTCCATCTTAGTGATGTCACTCTAGGTATCTGATTTTAGGAAAAGATATTGAAGATGAGAAAAGCCCTAGGAAATGCTAGGATAGTGGACCATGGATTTTTGCTAGAGCAATGTCCTCAACAGCTTTCTTACAAGTAATTATATTCTATTACCTGTACTGAATGATATGATGAAGCAATACAACATACTCAACTATTGAGATGGAGGAAACTCAGCTCCATTTATATCAGAACCTTTGGTGTTAAGTACCCAGCCTGAGGGAGATGGAGACTTCCTTCTGTTACTTTCTAAATCTCACATGTGGACATATCCTAATAATTGAGGAGTTCTATAAACACAAATACAGGTTCCTGGAGATATGCCCCTAGATTGGTGTGAATGTGTTTTGAAAGGTTTGGGGAGAGGGGATAAGCAAGATGAGATTCTAGAGCTGTAATATTGAGTATCACATAAAAATGCTATTGTAAATTGTGACAAGAAGTACAATGAGATTGTGAAAAAGGTATCAGATATAGGTTAGAATCAAAGAAGCTTCCTTGAGGAGGGGAATGTAATCTAAATCAAGTGAGGAGGACTTAAATAAATAATGGAGAAGAGAACCCTCTTGCATTGAGACTAATATGGACAAGAGTTCTAAGGTGGTAGATATCTTGGTGAGAAAAGTGGGCAAGATGAAGCTGGAGAAACAGAGTCCAGATCATACAGACCCTTGTAGAGTAGGATGAAGATAAGAAATTTTATCCCCAATAAAATGCCATTAAAGGGTTTAAACATTATTGATAGTTCTCATCATTAGATTTGTTATTTTAAAATATCATATTCTCTTTTGTGTGGAGAACATTTTGGTGAAGGGCAGAATTAAAAATAATAAGGAGCAGTTAGAAGACATTGCCTAAATCCAAGAGGAGATAATGGTGAGTTGCACTATAGTGGTATATGAAAAAAAAGTAATAAAAGTATAAAGATTTTTCTGCATGTGGCAATGACTAGGATTTGGACATGGATTTGGTATGCATTTTATGGGGGTAAGAGTGAGGGGGGTAAAAAAATGTATCCTCAATTATCTCTCAACATCTGGAAGGGGTCATTGAAGAGATGAAAGTAACATTCAGATATTAGTCAAAACAGTTACTGCTTATTAGTCTCTGGGAAAGATTTGCTGTTTCAGCTTTACTTTTATATTTTATCTCAACATTCTACAGATACACATTGAGATGGATAATATTTAAGACTTTCCCTTTATTTTTATGCATGCAAATACCAACCCACACAATAACATATACATTATATAATTATCTGAACAATTAAAGCAATTCAAGTCTTGATTTCCTTTCTTCCATCCCACATATTTCTTTATGTACCTCTACCCACCTAAGTTCTACACTTAGGAATATAATTTAGAGTTTTCAAGGGGCATGTAATGTCCAAATCAACTTATGGTTGGGAAGATTACTAAATTAAGCATCACAACATAAGTAAAGCATGCCTTATTAGTAACTCCCATACTATGGGGACTTAAAATAACCAAATATAGCATTTACTATAAGTGTTCTTATGAAGCAGCATGAATAATTTACAACACTGATCTAGTAAAGTTCTTTTTAAGCTTGGCAATATTTAATCCAAAACCTAAGGAAAATTTCTTTATAAACAAAACAAAAATATTTTGATACTTTTTACATATTTAACTTGGCTTGAAAATGGTACATTTACAGATTTTATCACTCAAGAAAAGACATTTAAGAAATCTAAGCCAACAAATTCTGTCATGGTCTTGTGATATTGTCTAGCTATATAGTTTCTCCATTTTAAAAAATGAATTATACCAGGGTACCTGGGTGGCTCAGTGGGTTAAAGCCTCGGCCTTTGGCTCAGGTCATGATCCCAGGGTCCTGGGATTGAGCCCTGCATCAGGCTCTCTGCTTAGCAGAGAGCCTGCTTCCTCCTCTCTCTCTCTGCCTGCCTCTCTGCCTACTTGTGATCTCTGTCTGTCAAATAAAATCTTTTTAAAAAATGAATTATACCAAAAACTGAATAACAGAGCTAACTGGAAAATTATAAGCATCTAATGAACAAAGGATGACTTTCAGTGGTTCATAGTAGATAGCATATGGGATCTACCATTACATAAGCTTAGAGTCAAACTTCCTTTACAGATAGGACTTTGTTTAATTGAATCAGAGTATGAAACAACTTCTGCCTCGGAACATTGTCAAAAACAATAAAGCAATTAGCTGGCCATTAGTGGCTGGGTGTGATACCAAATGGGGCAGATAGCTTAACAAAGATGAGGGATAGAGATGAAGAGCCCTGCTATACATGTTGTCATCCCTGACATCTGTTCACAGGTCTAACACTGTACTGTAAGATGAACAACTAAGGAGGAGAATAGATGATAGTAAAATGATCCATCCTACTTACTTAACCGAAAGAAAGAAAAGTTAACATCACTTCAAAGAAATGAAATTTTAAAATGAAATTGAGATCTAAAATAGAAGAACAATAAAGAAAAAAACTCAAAAATTGACTCAACAATTGACAAATTTTAGAGACTGACAAAACAAAAAAGAGATTAAAGTTATTAAAATAAGAAAAGCAAGAGGCATTACTATTGAACTTAAAATATCAACAGATTTAAAGAAATATTAATGATCTATGGTAATAAAGTAAATAGCCACAATGGACAAATTCTTAGAAAGATATAAGCTATAGAAACTGAATCAAGAAGAAATAGAAGACCTGAACAATTCATTAAAAAAAAAACTTGAATTGGTAATAATAATTTTAAAAAACCAACAATAAAGAAAGTCCAGGCCAAGATGACTTTACTGGTGACTTTGGATTATTAAATGAAAATTGAATACCAATTCTTCCAATACTTTTCCTAAAAATATAAGAGGAAGGTATATTGAGCACTGCATTCTGAGGCCAGTATTCCCTGATACAAAAATGAGAAAAATCCATCACTAGACAAGAAAATTGGAGACCAATATCTTTGTGAAGATAGGATTAAAAAAATAACAAAATACTAGAGTAAGCAAATTCAGCACCATTTAAAAATAATTATATGCCATCACCAAGTGGTCATGCAAAATTGGTTTATCATCTCTAGTAATATAATGAAGGACCCAAAACATAATCATCTCAATAGATGCAGAAAAAAACTGACAGAATCAACTTTACATTATAAACATAGTCAAAAACTAAAACTTTTAAACTTCAAAGAAAGGAAAATTCCTCAGTCCGATAAAAGGCACCTCTAAAGAACCTTTAGTTATACCTATTTGTGAAAGAATATAGTCACCTTGTGATCAGTAACAGGACTAGAATGTTTGCTCCCGCCATTTTCTTTCAACATCATACTTGAGTTAGCCAAGGCAATTACATGAAGAGTTCACTAAAAAATCATTCATACTTGGTGTGTTTGGGTGACTGGGTTAGCATCTGATTCTGGATTTTTGGCTCATGCCATGATCTCAGGGTTGTGAGATCAAGCCCCATGTTGGGCTCTATACTCAGCGGGGAGTCTGCTTGAGAGTCTTTTCTCCCTGTCCGCCTGTTTCTCCCTACACCCCCCAGGCTAGCTTTGTCTCTCTTTCTCAAATGAATAAATCTTTTTTTTTTTTAAATGAATAAATCTTTAAAAAATAAATAAAAAGGCATTCATACTGGAAAGAGAAAAGTAAATCTATCTATATTTGTAAATATTGTATGTGTGTGTGTATTCCAGAAGAATCCACTTAAAAACTATTTAAAGTAATAAATGAACATATCAGCTTTTTAGTTTATAAGACCAATATCAAATATGAATAACATTTCAATATATTTATACTGAACAATATAAAATCAAATTGATAAAACAATTATATTTATAGTAAAGATAGGAAATACTGATGATTAAATTGAAGGAAAAAAGTACAAACCTTATATGCTGAAAACTACAAAGCATTACTGGAAAATTTAAAGAATACCTAAATAAATGGAAAGACATACTTTGTTCATGAAATGAAAAACTTAATATTATTAAAATATCAATGTTCTACATGTAGCTTTGAATTTATAGATCAATCTCCCAATAACTTACCAGGTTTCCTTGAAGAAATGGACAAACTATTCCTAATATTCATGTAGAAATTCATAATGAAATTCAAGTCAAATAGCCAAAACTGTCCTGAAAAAGAAGAAAAAGTTGTAGTATTCACTTCATTTCAAAAGTTACTACAAAACTGAAGTAAACAAGATTGTGTGGTACTGGCATACATATAGGCATATAGATCAATGGGGTAGAAGTGAAACTTAAGAAAAAAAACCCCTACTTCTGTGGTCAGTTAATTTTAAGCAGAGTGTCAAGATCATTCAGTGGGTAAATAATAATCTTTTTAATGTGTGGTGTTGGGACATTTGGAGAACCACATGCAAAGGAATGAAACTGAACTATCCCACCTCACATATAAAATTTAACCCAAATTGGTTCAATACATGTATGAGTTAAGACTAGAAAGCTCTTAAAACAGGGATAAATATTAATGTCCTTACATTAAACAATAGTTTCTTAGATATGATTTCAAAAGTACAAATGACAAAAGACAAAACATATAAACTTCATTAAAATTAAAAATGTTTATCCTTCCAAGGACACCATCAAGAGACATTTCACACAATGGGAGAAAATATTTGCAAATTATATGTATGATAATAGGCTTGTATCTAGAATATGTAAGTACATCATACATCATTAGGGAAATATAAAGCAAAACCACTATGAATATTTGGGCTCATTCTGTAATTTGGATATTGTTGATAATGATGCTATCAACATTAGGGTGCATGCATCTCTTTGAATCATTATGTTGTATCCTTTGGTTAAATACTTAGTAGTTCAATTGCTGGATCATAGGGTAGTTCTAATTTTAACTTTTTGAGGAACATCCATACTGTTTTCCAGAGTGGCTGCTCCAGTTTTCATTCCCCTCAACAGCATAAGAGGGTTCTCCTTTCTCTACATCCTCTTCAATACCTGTTGTTTCCAGTGTTGTTAATTTTAGCCATTTTGACAGGTGCAAGGTGATAACTCATTGTAGTTTTGAGCTACCACCTGATACTCACTGAAATATCTATAGGAAAAATACAGAAAATAACAAGTGTTGAAGATGTTGAGAAATTGCAATCCTCACATATTGCTGATGAGAATGTGAAGTGGTGTAGCCTGCTTGGAAAACAGTTTAGCTGTTCTTTAAAAGGTTAACATGAGTTATCATATGACCTAGCAGTTCTACTTTAAGAATGGGTGAATGGATAAATAGAATGTGAAATATCCAGATAGCCACACAATGGAATGTTATTCAACCATAAAACTTCAAATAGTGATACATGCTAGTACCTAGATGAACCTTTAAAATATACTATGAAGCAAGCCAAACACAAAAGAATGCAGGCTGTATAATTCAATTTCTATGAAAAATCCAGCACATATAAATCTGCAGAGAAAGAAAGTAGGAGGTTGGATAAATTAAAGAACTTGGTAAAAACATTAACTTATGACAAACCTCTGGAATTAGTTTGTGATAGTTGCATGTGATAAGGAAAAAGGCAAGAGTACAGAAAAGTGAAAGAATTTTAATATTTTTATCTTATTTAGGTTATGGGAAAACAAATCTAAGATTTAGATATTAAAAATAAAGGTGATGAGTTCAAAACAATAAGATGTAACCACTAGAAAATATAAACATTGAAAATAATTAAAAAATCAAGAAATTAGTTGGTAGAAGACAATAAAACAAAAGAATAGCAAAGAGTTGAAAATAGAAAAGTAGAAACAAAAGCAGAAATAACTTCAAACATAAAATCTCAAATAAAAATGGGTTATCTTCATATAAAATACATAAAATTATAGATTATAATGAAAAATAAAATCCTGGAATATGTTATTTATAAGAGATTTACTTAAAAGAAAGTGATATAAAATACTGAAAATAAAGGCAAGAAAAGTTTGATCAGGTAAATATGGAGCAAAAATTTTTAAAAATATCTGACAAATGGAATTTAAGGGATAGAAACATAGTTTCTCTATAAGTGTAGAATATATAAGACAACTAAGAAACCATAGGGAGAAATTTAAATGTAACTGTTAAATTTGTGTTTTCTAAGATACACCTGTAGGATGCAGTTTTCAGCAAAGTTAACAGATCAAGTAATCAAAAAATAAATACATAGAATATTTGATTATGCAATGATTATGCTTGACTTCTTATGTGTATTTGTGTGTTTATCGAACATTAAGCTCTACAAATTCAGAATACAATTTTTTCCTAGTACTTATGAAACAGGATAATATGCCACAAGCTAAACTGTATAAGTGTGTTAATATATTCCAACACAACATCATAGACACTATGAAGAATGAACATACAATATAATAGTAATACAAAATTGATAAGATGTGAAAAATATTAAGTATAGCATAGCTAAACAGACACATATTTAAATAGTAAAACACCCCTAGGTATAAAGATAAACACACATGACAAACTATGAACTATGTAGATCTGGGTATTAATGAAATCATTGAGTGTCATTCATGGTAGGGTACAGCTTCACATTTTGGCAATAAGATAAACATTTACAACTACAGATGCATTTATGTTTAAGCTCATTGTTTAGCTCTAAAATCTATAAAAATTACAACACAAACAGAAAGATGCAATAAAAATAACAGTAATAGAGATTTTAAAACACACAGGGATCTAAAACTTAATATTAAGGACATAAAAAAAAAACTAAAATCAGATCTTTGAAGAGTCTTATAATACCATGAACACTTTTGACAATTTTCAGAAAAATAAAAAATAAAAATGCTGTGAGCATGCAGAAAGAAGTATTGCTATAAATTATGTGGTATAAAAATGTTATAGAATATTAAAAATAAAATTAAAATGTAGAATTGTATATATTAATGTAAAAGTAAAAAATGCTAAGATTATGCAAAAAAGAAATAGAATGTTATATGGAAAGATAACCCTTAAAATTGAAATGCTGCTCAGCAATTTTTCCATAGTCAATATCTACCTTACCTTACTAGTTAAATGAATGTGTTCTATCAAATTTGCAGTGACAAGTAACTTTCATTTTATTTAAATTTTGTCAGGAAACAATAACAAGACAAGCTTCCTAAGTAATTTTGTGGACCTAGACAATCATGCAAACAAATTCAGATGTAATTCAATCTATGGGCAATTATGTCTGTGGATTTAAAATTTCTCAGTGCATATTAGTTGATTGAATAAAATAATACCTAAAAATTGATGGTTAGGAAGGACTTGACTGAGAATTGTGTGAAGCTGATAATACAAAAAATCAAGCAATGCGATATCCTATAGATAAATTTTTCAAAAATCATTGAATGCATCAGTAGAAATGGAGAGGCACTTGAACATTTTCCTATAAAACAACATGGAAGAACCTGAAATTATTGTGAACTGAGAGAAGCCAGTCTGAGAAAGCTACATACTGTATGATTTCCAGCATTCTGTAAAAGACCAACCCTAGAAACAGTAAAAAGATCAGTGGTTGCCAGAAGTTCACAGAAAGGGGCCAGGGATGTGTAGGTAGAGCACAGGAGATTTTTAGGGCAATGAAACTATCCTGTATAATACTATAATGGTAGATACATGAAATTATTTATTAGTTAAAATCTATAGAACTGTACAAAAAACCCCCGTGAAAGCTAATGTAAGCTATCGGATTTAGTTAATAATTTGCCAATATTGGTTCATCAATTGTAATGAATGTACCTTACTAATGCAGGGTGTTAATAATAGAGAAAAATGTCTGGAGGGGATAGAAGCTATATGAGAACCAAAACAACAACAAAATAAACCCAGGATACAAGTTCTTTTCAAGTGCACATAAAAATTCTCCATGCTAGAACATATGTTAAGCTTCAAAAGTCTCAATAAAATTAAAAGATCTAAATTATAAAAAGTGTGTCCTCACACTTAGTGAAACTAAAAATTGATAACAAGGAAAACTAGAAAATTCATAAATATGTGGAAAGTAAACAGTCCACTATTAAACAACCCATAGGTCAAAGAAAACAGAAAATGCTTTGAGTAAAAAACACAAATTTGCAGAATTCAGAGAAAGCAGTACTCTGATGGAAGGTTACAGCTGTAAGTACTATCACATCAATTGCCTAACTTTTGCTGTAACTAGAAAGAGTATAAAAAATGAAACACAAAGTTAGGAGAAAGAAGGAAATAATAAACTGAAGTGGAAATAAATGAAGAATAGAAAAAATAATGAAAATCGATGAAACCAAGTTTGTTGTTTGAACAGATCAGCAAAATGGGCAAACCTTTACCTAGCCAAGTAATAAAGGAAGCTACTACTATTAAAATCAGAAATGAATCTGGGAACATTACTAATGACTTTACAGAAATAAAAAGAATTATAAGAGAAAACTATGCAAAATTATAGAACAGCAAAATTAGATAACCTTCATGGACAAATTCTTAGGAGCAGAAAAACTATAAAGCTGACTTAAAATCTAAGTAGACCCATAACTAGAAAGGAGATTAAATCGGTAATCAAAAATATGCCAACAAAGAAATATCCAAGCCCAGATATTCTACCAAATACTCGACCAATATACTACCAAATATTTATTTATTTATTTATTTATTTATTTATTTATTTTTAATTGAAAATCTTTTTAAAAATTTTTTTATTTTTTTATAAACATAATATATTTTTATCCCCAGGGTACAGGTCTGTAAATCTCCAGGTTTACACACTTCACAGCACTCACAATAGCACATATCCTCCCCAATGTCCATAACCCCACCATCTACTAAATATTTAAAGAATTAACACTAACCTTTCTCAGACTCCCTCCCCCACCCCGCCCCAAAAAATAGAACATTTCCTATCTTGTTCTATGAAGCCAGCATTACTCTGTTACCTCTGTTACATTACTCTGTTAACCAGACAAAAACATTACAGGAAAACTATAGACCAATAACTCATATGAATAGAGATGCAAAAGTCCTCAACAAAATACTAGCAAACTGAGTTTAGCAGCACATTGAAAGAATTATATGTAATGATCACATGGGATTTATCCTAGAACTCTAAGGGTAGTTCCACACATTGAAAGTCAGTTAATGTACTATACCATATTAGCATAATAAAAAAAATCTCAACTGATACAGAAAAAACATTTGGCAAAATGTGACACACTTTCATAATAAAAACCATAAGAGACTCTTAATCTCACAAAACAGAGGGTTGCTGGGGGGAAGGGGGTGTGGAGAGGGTGGTTGGGTTAATGGTTGGGTCTAATGGTTAAATACCACTAGAGCTACCACCATACACTATGATGAAGAATGAAACTTTCCCCTTCAATCAGGACAAATATGAGAATGGGCATTTTTGCCACTCTAATCAAAAGTGTACCAGAAGTCCTAGTGAGAGGAATTCAAAATGAGAAAGAAAAGGCATACAAATTGGAAAGGAAGAAGTAATACTATCTCTATTCACAAATGACACAATCTTATTTACAGAAAATCGTAAAGAATCACCACAAAAACTCCTAGAAAATATCAGACCCAATAAATAAATCAAACAAAGTTGCAAGATACAAATCAACACAAAAGTCAGTTATATTTCTACACAAAAGAAATGAACAACTGGGGGCGCCTGGGTGGCTCAGTGGGTTAAAGCCTCTGCCTTCAGCTCGGGTCATGATCCCAGGGTCCTGGGATCGAGCCCCACATCGGGCTCTCTGCTCCCTGGGGAGCCTGATTCCTCCTCTCTCTCTGCCTGCCTCTCTGCCTACTTGTGATCTCTGTCAAAAAAAAAAAAAAAAAAAAAAAAAAAAAAAAAAAAAAAAAAAAAAAAAAAAAAAAAAAAAAAAAAAAAAAAAAAAAAAAAAAAAAAGAAATGAACAACTGAAAGAAACCCCTAAACATTATCATCAAAAATAATATAATACATGGGAATAAATGTAACCATGGAAGTGTAAGATTTGTATACTGAAATGTACAAAACATTGCCGTAATAAATTTAAAAAGACCTAAATAAATGAAAAGATATTTCTGTTCATGTAGGAGTAGAAGATTTAGTATTGCTAAAATGGTAATATTCCCTGAAGTGCTGTACACCTTAAATGTAACTCCTATCAAATTTTTACTGACCTTTTTTGACAAAATGGAAAATGTTTTCATAAAACTCATGGAATTAAAAGGGTTCTTGTGATGTTTAATTTTGTATGTCAACTGGGCCAGTTGTGCTCAGATACTTGGTCAAACATTCTTCTGGATGTTTCTGTGAAGTTGTTTTTGATGAGATTAACATTCAGATTGTTACAACAAGTAAAGCAGATTGCCCTCCCTAATGTGAATAGACTTCATCCAGTCAGTTAAAAGCCTTAATAGAACAAAAATCAGGCGCTTCTCCAAATAAGAGGGAATTCCTTTGCCTTCAGACTAGGATATCACCTTTTTTCCAGCTTTCAGATTTAAACTGAAATATGTATCCTTGAGTGTCAAGTCTGCCAGTCTTCATACTGGGAATAGATCAACTCTCCTGGTCCTCAGGTCTTCAGGCTCACACTGGAACCACACCATTGTCTCTCCTGAGTCTTCAGTGTGCTGACTTACCCTGCAAATCTTGGGACTTGTCAGCATCCATTATCATGTGAGCCAGCTCTCAACAGATTAACATGCATCCTCTTGGTTCTGTTTCTCTAGGGAACACTGAACAATACAGACCTAAAATAACCAAAACAATCTTTTTTTTTTTAAACATATAATGTATTATTAGCCTCAGGGGTACAGGTCTGTGAATCACCAGGTTTACACACTTCACAGCACTCACCATAGCACATACCTTCCCCAATGTCAATAACCACCCCCCCAACAACCCTCAGTTTGTTTTGTGAGATTAAGAGTTTCTTATGGTTTGTCTCCCTCCCGATCCCATCTTGTTTCATTTTTTTCTTTCCCTACCCCCAAAACCCCCCACTTTGCCTCTCAACTTCCTCATATCAGGGAGATCATATGATAATTGTCTCTCTTTGATTGACTTATTTCGCTCAGCATAATACCCTCTAGTTCCATCTATGTCATCACAAATGGCAAGATTTCATTTCTTTTGATGGCTGCATAGTATTCCATATATATATATATATATATATATATATATATATATATATATATATATATATATACCAGTTCTTCTTTATCCATTCATCTGTCAATGGACATCTAGGTTCTTTCCATAGTTTGGCTATTGTGGACATTGCTGCTATAAACATTTAGGTGCATGTGTCCTTTCGGATCACTACATTTGTATCTTTAGGGTAAATACCCAGTAGTGTGATTGCTGGGTTGTAGGGAAGCTCTATTTTCAACTTTTTGAGGAATCTCCATGCCATTTTCCAGAGTGGCTGCACCAGCTTGCATTCCCACCAATAGTGTAGGAGGGGGTCCCCTTTCTCTGCATCCTCGCCAGCATCTGTCATTTCCTGACTTGTTAATTTTAGCCGTTCTGACTGGCGTGAGATGGTATCTCATTGTGGTTTTAATTTGTATTTCCCTGATGCTGAGTGATATGGAGCACTTTTTCATGTGTCTGTTTGCCATCTGGATGTCTTCTTTGCAGAAATGTCTGTTCATGTCCTCTGCCCATTTCTTGATTGGATTATTTGTTCTTTGGATGTTGAGTTTGATAAGTTCTTTATAGATTTTGGATACTAGCCCTTTATCTGATACGTCATTTGCAAATATCTTCTCCCATTCTGTCAGTTGTCTTTTGGTTTTATTGACTGTTTCCTTTGCTGTGCAAAAGCTTTTAATCTTGATGAAGTCCTAATAGTTCATTTTTGCCCTTGCTCCCCTTGGCTTTGGTAATGTTTCTAGGAAGAAGTTGCTGTGGCTGAGGTCAAAGAGGTTACCTGTGTTCTCCTCAAGGATTTTGATGGATTCCTTTCTCACATTGAGGTCTTTCATCCATTTGGAGTCTATTTTTATGTGTGGTGTAAGGAAATAGTCCAGTTTCATTTTTCTGCATGTGGCTGTCCTATTTTCCCAACACCATTTGCTGAAGAGACTGTCTTTTTTCCATTGGACATTCTTTCCTGCATTGTCAAAGATTAGTTGACCATAGTGTTGAAGTTCTATTTCTGGCTCTCTATTCTGTCCCATTGATCTATGAGTCTGTTTTTGTGCCAGTACCATACTGTCTGGAAGATAACAGCTTTAATAGAGCTTAAAGTCTGGAATTGTGATGCCACCAACTTTGGCTTTCTTTTTCAACATTCCTCTGGCTATTCGGGGTCTTTTCTGGTTCCATATTATTTTTAGGGTTATTTGTTCCATTTCTTTGAAAAAAAATGGTGGTATTTTGATAGGGATTGCATTAAGCATGTAGATTGCTTTAGGTAGCATAGACATTTTCACAATATTTGTTCTTCCAATCCATGAGCATGGAACATTTTTCCATTTCTTTGTGTCTTCCTCAATTTCTTTCATGGGTACTTTATAGTTTCCTTAGTACAGTTCTTTGTCTCTTTGGTTAGGTTTATTCCTAGGTATCTTATGGTTTTGGGTGCAATTATAAATGGGATTGACTCCTTAATTTCTCTTTCTTCTGTCTTGTATGTTGATGTATAGAAATGCAACTGATTTCTGTGCATTGATTTTATATCCTGATACATTACTGAATTCCTGTACAAGTTCTCACAGATTTGGAGTGGAGTCTTTGGGTTTTCCACATAAAGTATCATATCATCTGCAAAGAGTGAGAGTTTGACTTTTTTGCTGATTTGGATGCCTTTAATTTCTTTTTGTTGTCTGATTGCTAAGGCTAGGACTTCTAGTACTATGTTGAATAGTAGTGGTGATAATGGACATCCCTGCCATGTTCCTGACCTTAGTGGAAAAGCTCTCAGTTTTTCTCCATTGGGAATGATATTTGCGGTATGTTTTTTATAGATGGCTTTGATGATATTGAGATATTTTGAAAAGTTTTGATCAAGAAAGTATGCTGTACTTTGTTAAATGCTTTTTCAGCATCTACTGAGAGTATCATATGGTTCTTTTCTTTCTTTATTAATGTATTGTATCACATTGATTGATTTGGGGATGTTGAACCAACCTTGCAGCCCTGGAATAAATCTCACTTGGTTGTGGTGAGTAATCCTTTTAATTTACTGTTGGATACTATTGGCTAGTATTTTGGTGAGAATTTTAGCATCTGTGTTCACAAGGATATTGGTCTGTAATTCTCTTTTTTGATGGGATCTTTGGTTTTGAGATCAAGGTAATACTGGCCTCATAAAATGAGTTTGGAAGTTTCCCTTCCATTTCTATTTCTTGGAGCAGTTTCAGGAGAATAGGAATTAATTCTTCTTTAAATGTTTGAATTCCCCTGGGAAGCCATCTGGCCCAGGGCTCCTGTTTGTTGGGAGATTTTTTTTTTTAAGATTTTATTTATTTATTTGACAGACAGCACAAGTAGGCAGAGAAGCAGGCAGAGATGGAGGAAGCAGGCTCCCTGCTGAGCAGAGATCCCGACGCGGGGCTCGATCCCAGGACCCTGGGATCATGACCTGAGCCGAAGGCAGAGGCTTTAATCCACTGATCCACCCAAGCACCCGTGTTGGGAGATTTTTGGTGACTACTTCAGTCTCCTTACTGGGTATGGGTCTGTTCAGGTTTTCTATTTCTTCCTGATTCAGTTGTGGTAGTTCATACATCTGTAGGAATGCATCCATTTCTTCCAGATTGTCAAATTTGCTGGCATATAGTTGCTCATAATATGTTCTTATAATTGTTTGTATTTCTTTGGTGGTGTTGGTTGTGATCTATCCTCTTTCATTAGTGATTTTATTTATTCAGGTCCTTTCTTTTTTCTTTTTGATAAGTCTGGCCAGGGGTTTATCAATCTTATTAATTCTTTCAATGAACCAGCTCCTAGTTTCATTGATTTGTTCTGTTGGTTTTTAAAATTTCTATTTCATTGATTTCTGCTCTGATCTTCAATATTTCTCTTCTCCTGCTGGGTTTAGGCTTTCTTCATTGTTCTTTCTCCAGCTCTTTTAGGTTTAGTAACCAAAACAATCTTGACAAAGAATAACAAAATTGGAAGAGTCCTAGTTCCTTATTTCAAAATTACTACAAATCTACACTAATCATGCTGGTAGTACTGGCATTAGAATAGACATACAGGGATTGAATTGACAATCAATTGTATTGATTGACAATACAGGGATTGATTTAGGAGTCTAGAAATAAACACAATTCTACGGTCAGTTGATTTTCAAAGAGGGTGCGAAAGCTGTTCAATGTGAAAAGAAGATAGTTTTTTCAACATATGTTGCTGAAACAATTGTATAGCCATGTTCAAAAGAAGAAAGTTGGGCCTGTACCTCACACATATATAAAAATTAATTTAAAGTTAATCAAAGACCTAAATATAATAGTTAATGCCATACAATCTTGGCAGAATACAGTGATAAAACTTTGCAGTATTGGATTTGGCAATGTATTCTTAAATCTGAACTTTAAAAAAGTGTCATATATGTAATAATCTCCATTATTTTCCATTTTTCTATCCATTTATTATTTCACCAATACCACACTGCCTTGATTACTATAGTTTTATAGTATATCCCAAAGTCTGGTACTGTGAGTCCTCCAACTTTGTTCTTTTTCTTCATTAATAATACATGTAATAAAAAAATGAACTTTCCACTTATTCAAATCTTTTTAATATCCCTAGGTTGGATTTTTATGGATGTTTAACATGTTTAACATGTTTAACATGTTTAACATCCATAAATCAATGATTGATTGCAAAATCATTAGTAAGAGCCAGATGTCTGTCTTTTTTCAAAGGAAACAAACAATAAGAGTTAGCAGATGGGTTTAAAAAAAGGATGATTTAGGCATGTGAGTTTTAATATGAGTTATGGAGCAGGGCATATGGGGGAAAGGTTTCATAGTTATATTAGTCAGGATTCTCCAGAGAAATAGAACCAATAGGATACACGTAGATTTGAAGAAAGAGATTTATTTTGAGGGTTGAGCTCACAAAATAATGGAAGCTGAGAAGTACTTTTGTCTTAGTTTGGATTGTTATAGTAAAATACCATAAAGTAGATGATTGTTGATGCTTAATAATATGTGTAATCTTTACTCGGCCAAGGGATACCCAGATAACTAGTAAACCATTTCTGAGTGAGTTTGTGAGGATGTTTACAGAACAGATTAGCATTTGAACTGGTGCACTAAGTATACCAGATGGCTCTCCCTGATATGGCTGTGTATCATCTAGTCCATTGAGGACCTAAATAGAAAAAAAAAAAAAAAGTGCAAAAGGGGCAAATTTGCTCTCTCTTCTAGAGCTCGAATGTCCATCTTTTCCTGTACTCAGATATCAGTACTCCTGTTTGGGGGCTTTTGTACTCAGTCTATGCCTAAATTTACTTTTTTGCAATGTCCAGTTATTCCAGCATCATTTGCTGAAAAGACTATATTTGGTCAGTTATATTGCCTTTTTCCTTTGTCAAAGATCAGTTAAGTGTGTTTGTATGGATCAATATCTGGGCGCTCTATTATTTTCCATTGCTCTATTCATTTATTATTTCACCAATACCACACTGTCTTGATTACTGTAGCTTTATAGTACCTCCCAGAGTCTGGTACTGTGAGTCCTCCAACATTGTTCTTTTTCTTCAATATTGTGTTAACTATCCTGAGTACCTTGCCTGTCGTAAACTTTAGAATCTGTTTGTTGAGATTCACAAAATAGCTTGCTAGGATTTTGATTGGGATAACATTGAATATATAGAAAGTTGGAAAGAACTGACATCCCAACAATGTTGAATTTTCCTCCCATGAGCATTGAATATCTCTTCCCTTTATTTAGTTTTTTAGAGTTTTGTGGTTTTTCTCATGTAGAACTTGTATATATTTTGTTACATTTATACCTAAGTATTTTTGTTTGGGGGGATGCTAATATGAATGGTATTTTTAAAAATATTTTATTTATTTATTTATTTGACACAGAGAGAGATCACAAGTAGGCAGAGAGGCAGGCAGAGAGAGAGGGGGAAGCAGGCTCCCCACTGAGCAGAGAGCCCAAGGCAGGGCTCAATCCCAGGACCCTGAGATCATGACCCAAGCCAAAGGCAGAGGCCCAACCCACTGAGCAACCCAGGTGCCCCTGAATGGTATTTTTTTTAAACAGATAGTTATTTTATTTATTTTTTAACATCTTAATTTTATTTTTTTCAGTGTTCCAACATTCATTTTTTATGCACCACATCCAGTGCTCCATGCAATATATGCCCTTCTTACTACCCACCACCAGCCTCACCCATTCCCTCACCACCCTCCCTTTCAAGACATTCAATTTGTTTCTCAGAATCCAGTCTCTCATGATTCATCTCCCCCTCCAATTTACCTTAATCTTATTGATTCTTTCAAAGAACCAGCTTCTAGTTTTGTTGATGTGTTCTACTCTATCTCTAGTTTCTAACTCATTGATCTCTGTTCTAATCTTATTTATTTCCTTTCTTGTGCATAGGGTTGGCTTAATTTGTTGTTGATTTTCCAGTTCTTTCAGGTGTAAAGAGAGTTGGTGTATTTGGGATTTTTCAGTTTTTTTGAATGAGGTTTGGATGGCTTTGTATTTCCCCTTAGGACTGCCTTTACCGTATCCCATAGGTTTTTATTTTTTTTTTCCATTTTATTTTATTTTATTTCTTTTCAGTGTTCCAGCTCCCATAGGTATTAGACCAATGTGTCTTCATTCTCATTGGTTTCCATGAATTGTTTAAATCTTCTTTGATTTACCTTCCAAGTGTTTGAATTCCTTCAAAACTTTTTCTTGTGGCTGAGCTCCAGTTTCAAATCACTGTGGTTTGAGAATATGCAGGGAATAATCTCAGTCTTTTGGTATGAGTTGAGCTCTGATTTATGACCCAGTATGTGGTCTATTCTGGAGAAAGCTCTATGTGCACTCGAGAAGAATGAGTATTCTGTTGTTTTAGGGTGGAATGTTCTGTATATATCTATGAGGTCCATCTGGTCCAAGGTGTCATTCAAAGCTCTTGTTTCTTTGTTGAATTTCTGCTTAGATGATATGTCTATTGCTGTGAGTGGTGTGTTCAGATACCCTACAATTAATGTATTCTTATCAGTATGACTCTATTTTTAACAGTTGGCTTATGTAGTTGACTGCTCCCATGTTGGGGGAATAAATATTTACAATTGTTAGATCTTCTTGGGGGATAGACCCTTTAAGGATGATGTAGTGTCCTTCTATATCTCTGACTACAGTCTTTAGCTTAAAATCTAATTTATCTGATATGAGAATCACTACCCCATTTTTCTTTTGAGGCTCATTTGCATGAAAGATGGTTCTCCTTCCGTTCATTTTCATTCTGGGTGTATCTTTAGGTTCAAAATGTGTCTCTTGTACAGGGCGCCTGGGTGGCTCAGTGGGTTAAAGCCTCTGCCTTTGGCTCAGGTCATGATCCCGGGGTCCTGGGATCGAGCCCTGCATCAGGCTCTCTGCTCAGTGGGGATCCTGCTTCCCTCTCTCTCTCTCTGTCTGCCTCTCTGCCTACTTGTGATCTCTCTCTGTCAAATAAAAAATAAAAAATCTTTAAAAAAACAAAAACAAAATGTGTCTCTTGTACACAGCATATGGATGGGTCCTGTCATTTTATCCAGTCTGCAACGCTGTACCTTTTCATGGGAGCATTTAGGCCATTCACATTGAGAGTGATTATTGAAAGATAATAGGTGGAAACTTAGGATGACTAATGTTCTTTCTTCTTTTCTAATATATACATTCAGTGCTATAAATTTCCTTCTAAGCACTCCTATCAGTGCATCCTATAAATTCTGGTACATTGTATTTTCATATTCATTTACTTCAAAACATTTTTCAGCTTCACTAAAGAGTTTTTCTTTGACTTCTCTGTTATACAGAAGTGTGATGTTTACTCCCCAAGTATTTTGGACTTTAATGGCTCTTTTTCTGTTATTGATTTCTAGTTTAATTTCACTGTAGTCCGAGAGTAGACATTTTATGATTTCTATTCTTTTAAATTTGTGAAGGTGTGTTTTATGACCCAGAATGTGGTCTTTCTTGGTGAATGTTCCATGTGAACTTGAAGAGAATATGCATACTGCTACAATTAGTCTATAGATATTCATCATATTCAGTTGATTGATGGTTTTGTTTAGTTCAACCGTGACCTAATAATTTTCTGCTTACTGGATCTGTTTATTTCTGATAGAGAGGTGTTGAAGTCCCCAACTATCATAGTGGATTCATCTATTTCTCCTTGTAGTTCTATCCGCTTATGTCTAATTTATTTTGATTGCTCTATTAGGTGCATACCCATTAAGACTATTACTTTTTCTCGTAGAATTGACCAATTTATCATTATGTAGTGATGTAATGCCTCTTTGTTCCTGATAACCTTCCTTGGTCTGAAATTGCTGTGTCTGAAATAATATATCTTATCCTATTTTCTTTTGATTATTGTTAGCATGGTATATTTTTCTCTTATCCATTTATATTTAATCTTATATGTCTTTAATGTATTTTTTTTCTAGTCAGTATATACTTGGGTTTTAGTTTTTAGTCCACTCTGACAATTTCTTTTAGTTGGTGCATTATACTATTAATGTTCACAGTGATTATTTATGTAGTTAGATTAATAGCTACTGTATTTGTTACTATTTTGTTGCCATTGTTCTCTTTCCTATTTTTGTTTTCTAATATTTGTTTTGGTTTGGTTTGTGGGTTTTTTTTTAATGTTTAATTATTATTATTTTTAGAGAGAGAGCATGAGTGGGGAGGGACAGAGGAAGAGAGAGAGAGAGATTCTCAAACACACTCCATACCCAGCACAGAGCCTGACATGGGGTTCTATCTCATGACCCTGAGATCATGACCTAAACTGAAACCAAGAGCTGGATGCTTAACTAACAGCCATCTAGGTGCTCCTGTTTTTTTGTGGTTTGATTGAGCATTTCATATGATTCATTTTTTCTACTTTATCAGTTTTTTGTTTGTTTATTTTACCTTTATAGTGGCTTCACTAGAGTTTTCAACACACATTTACAAGTAATCCAAGTCTACTTTCCAATAAACTGTATCACTTTACAGGTAGTATGAGTATTTTATATTGACAAAATACTCCTAATTCTGTCCTCTCATTTTTTGTATATTGCTGCCACTCATTTCACATATGCATATAAACATAAATATACATAAATAGTTATTATTTTGAACAAACTTTTACTAGATCAATTAAGAATAAAAAATAAGTTTTTCTTTTATCTTATTCTCTCTGTGATTCTTTCTTTATATAGATCTCAGGTTCTGACCTTTATTTTACTTCTCTCTAAAGAAATTATTTTAAATATTTCTTACAAGGTAGATACAGTGGTAATAAATTTCCTCAATTTTTGCTTGAGAACATCTATTTCTCTTTCACTTTTGAAGGTTAATTTTTCAGTGTACAGAATTGTAGATTGGTGGCTTTTTCCCTCAACACTTTAAATATTGTACTCTACTCCCTTCTTGCTTCCATGATCTGAGGTGAAGTTGGATGTAAATTCTTATCTTTGTTCTTCTATAGGTAAGGTGTTTGTTTCCCTTCCCTCTCCCCTCTGCCTCTTTCTGGATTCTTTGTTTTCATTTAGTATGAAAATGATATGCATAGGTATAGGATTTTTTCTTTTTTTTTTTTTTACATTTATCCTGCTCTGTGTTCTCTGGCCTCTGGATCTGTGGTTTGTTGTCTGACAATAATTTGTGAAAATTGTCTTTTTTTTTCAGATATTTTTTCTATGCTTTTTTCTTCTTGTGATATTCTCATCATACATATATTACAACTTTTGTAGTTGTTTCAGATATTGGATATTGTGTTCTAGTTTTTTTTTCAGTATTTTTTTTCTTTATGCTTTTTAGTTTTGGCAATTTCTATTGAGATATCCTCAAGTTCAGAGATTCTTTCTTCAGCCATTTATAGTCTACAAATAAGCATATCAGAGGCATTTTTCATTTCTGTTATAATGTTCCTGATCTCTGGAATTTGTTTGGTTCTTTCTTAGAACTTCCACCTCTCTGTTTATTACGTTATCCATCTTTTATTTTTTTTTAATTTTGCCTGTGTCTACTTTATCCGTTAGAGCTGTTAGCATCTTAATTGCTGTTGTTTTAAATTTCTGGTGTAATAATTTCAACAGTCTGCCATATCTGAGTCTGGTTCCTTTTTTTTTTTTTTGCTTTCTCTTCAAACTGTGTTTTTGCCTTTTAATATGTATTATATATTTTTTCTTGATAGCTGGAAATGTACTAAGTAAGTGGAACTGCCATAAATAGATGTCTAGTAATGTGGTGGGAGGTTTGTGGGAAGTATTCTATAGTTTGTGTGCTTATCTCAGAATCTTAGTCTTTTATTGATCTTGTGCCTCTGGACTGTGACCTTGACACATGCTTCTCTTCTGTGCACCTTTCAGTGTGAGAGGATAGCTAAAGTGGGCTGAAATTTGGTATTTCCCAGCCCCCTGGTCAGTTACTGATAAAACTCCAGCAGATTAGGCTCTGGTTAAATAGTTTCTGCTGAAGGAAGACCTTGTTAAGAAGAAAACAGAGTGCTCTAGCCTATTTCAGAACAGTTATTTTTCTCAACCCCTTGATGGAAGCATGAGGTTTTTTTCCTCTGATATTCACTGTGAGAACCTGATTGGGCTCCCGGTGTAAAATTCACAAAGTGTGAAGGCTCTTGAAAACTGGGTCCCCTGGAGTTTCATCTTTAGACTTGTCCACTCTGAGACTCTAGCAATTCTTCAGTATAGTTCAGATTTCCCTACCTTGGCACTGGTTCCTGAAGAAGTTCGTGCTTGTGCTAAGACATGGTTTGCCTATAGATCTCCAATCTGGGGATAGCAGTTTGCCCTGCGACTTCATTTCTCTGATGGATCTAAGAGGATTGTTGATTTTTCAGTTTATTTAACTTTATCTTTATTGTTTAGAATGGAGTATCTACTACCATTTTCTTATGTGCCATACTTATTCTCCTGTTTATATGAGTGCATTACCCTTCTAACTGGACTCTGGCTGCTGTCACCTTACCCTCTAAATTAGTTAGTCAAATTAACGTTTTTACAAGTCTATGCCATTTTTTTTTAGTCCTTAATGAACTACAATGGATATTAGATGAAATCAGATACCTTTATGTATTTTTTTTAATATCACTGCTCACAGGACTTTTTTTTTTTTTTTTTTTTTTAGCAATCCACCCATATCTCAGAGTACTCTCTATTGTTCATACTATGTCTCCATGTACAAGGTCTTCTCAATAAAGGGTATTCTATTTTTATTTGAGATGTGTTTAATTATTCAATGAAACATTTCTGCACTTGTTTCATGTATAGAAGAGTCTTCTATTCTCTACCTTTTTCTCACTTTACATGTTTATATGTACACGTGGTATAGCTCTCTTTCTCTTCCCCTCTCTCCTTTTCTACACACACACACACACACACATTTTACTGACACTTAAGTTTATTTATGAATGAATATCCATACAGCAATCGCTTTTAATCCTGTTTTACAAAAATAATTTTTTTAATTTTTTTTATTTTTTATAAACATATATTTTTATCCCCAGGGGTACATGTCTGTGAATTGCCAGGTTTACAAACTTCACAGCACTCACCATAGCACATACCCTCCCCATGTCCATTACCCCACTACCCTCTCCCGATCCCCCTCCCCACAGCAACCCTCAGTTTGTTTTGTGAGATTAAGAGTCACTTATGGTTTGTCTCCCTCCTGATCCCATCTTGTTTCTTTTCTTCTTTTCCTACCCTTCCGAACCCCCCATGTTGCATCTCCACTTCCTCATATCAGGGAGATCATATGATAGTTGTCTTTCTCCGATTGACTTATTTCACTAAGCATGATACCCTCTAGTT
>PISX010018429.1:0-40740 GCA_004024625.1 Mellivora capensis
TATCTTGAAAGAAGTTGCTGTGGCTGATATCGAAGAGGTTACTGCCTATGTTCTCCTCTAGGATTCTGATGGATTCCTGTCTCATGTTGAGGTCTTTTATCCATTTTGAGTTTATCTTTGTGTACAGTGTAAGAGAATGGTCGAGTTTCAAAAAATATTTAAAATTTTAATGAAAGTAGAGTTGACTCTCAAATCTGTCCACGTGTCTTGGGCTTCTTGGCCTGGTCTGTAAGGCAGGTCACCGCTGATCCTCCCTTGGGCCACTGTCCCTGCTTCCAATGGCTCTCCCCACTTCTGATTGTATGGCTCTCCAGTGCATTCTCTCCATGGCAGCCGAAATGCTCCCGCTAGGCAGCAAATCTTATCAAGTCACTCGCCTGCTTAAAGTACCACTTGGACTCCCCTCGGAGCCTTTATCATAGCTTAGAAGGCCTCCATGATCTGATCAGCCCTACAGGTCAGCGGGTCCCTGTGGAATTCATACACCTCAGGCCCAGAGACCACTGGGACACCTACTGGGCTCTCCTTCCTGACTATGGTCTCCCTTTCCCGTCCCTCCTCAGGCTGACTCTGAATCACCTCCCAGGGTAGCCGGTCCCCTTTGCACTCCAGCAGCATCCTTTACTTAACTCCTCTTCCAGGGCTTATCACACTGTCCCTGAAATTGCCTTTGACTTGTTTGTTTTCTGCCACCGCCCTGTAAATTCAATGAGAGCGACACTGGGTCTGTCTGGCTTGTCTTATGTCCTTAGCAGTAAACATGGACAGATGACAACCCGACACAGTTAGAAGAGGGAGCCACTGTTTCCCAATTTTACTGCCTTTAATCAGGTCAAAGACAAAGAGTTCATTGAGCCCCGGTATCTATTTATAGATATTGCTCCACACTTGCCTTGTACAAGTGGATTTTCTTTTTGGAAGATGGCTCAGAGAATAGAATGAAAAGTGAGACTGGTTCTAATCAGGTTGTTGTACAGAAAACGTCAGTGTGGGTGAGTGTGTTTAGTCTGTTTCTCCCAGACCCAGGCAGGAAGCACTACAGGCTGGTAAAGCAGAATTGCAGTGTGTGTGTGTGTGTGTGTGTGTGTGTGTATGTGTGTGAGCACCTCTGTGGATGTCTGGGTGTATTGTGTTGCTGCACTCGACGATAGGTTAGCTTTGTTAGAAATTAATACCTGTGAGTTCTTCAGATAAGGCAGTTACTGATCTCTGCTTTCTTTGCCAGAGAATGACCTACGTGTGTTAAATGGTATGTGTCAGAAAGAGAAAAGCTGCAAATCTTAGAAGGTTACCCTGAGATGTCTGATATCTACTGTCGCCCAGATTTTATGACTGAAAAGATTATTTAGACTCTTTGAATATGGCTATATATGTGCGTATATGTTGATTGGCATTGGACCAAACCAATTGAGAAGAATGTAGCTTATACCAAGAAAATGAAATTGCAGAATAGGACAAAAGGTAACCAAGACATACAGTTGCTGGTAGGTCATAGAGCTCTCCCTTTCTTGACACATATTAAAATTATTTTGCATATCACATTTTTTCCTTTCCTTTTTAAAAAACAACAACAACAACAACAACTTTTTTCAGAGTCTCCCTGACAGTTCACACTCAGACTCCTTTGGAGGCGTTCTGTACCCACTGCTGCCTCCCTTCTTCCTGTTCCCGACTAACAGATGATCATGGATATGTTTTCTGGCCATTGCTTAACCTGCACCATGCCACAGATACCTTGGGCCCCAAGGCTCCCTTTGTCTGACAAATGGTACAAATTGGGTAATGCATTTGAACAAGTCTGGTAGATTCCTGCCAGGATGCAGACAGAATAAAGAGAAAAGGAAGTCTACGAAATACCTGTTTCCCTTCCTCCCGGCCCTTCTCCCTCCCTTCCTTCCTCCCTGCGTCTGCGTTGTCCAGTGCAGACGATTAGCAGGCACGGAGCATGTTGGCTTACTGAGCAATCACAAAGCGAAGAGATGTGTCATTTGCATTTTTTTTTTTTTTTTTTGAAAACAACCAGGTGGTGAGAGCTGGTCTCGGGTTGCTGGCAAGAATGTCAGTAACTGTTTAGCCACTGAAACAATTTCTTCTTTCCCAAGTTTTTTGTTTGGGGCTTTAAGTTGTGTCTTGCTCCTTTAAGCAAAACAGCTGACTTGACTTGTCTCTGGCTTCTGGGAATAATTGAATTCTTATGGCAGGGGCTAAGTAACCTGAGAACAGCAAATGAAAATTTCGCTCCACAACATGCCCACACTCATCCACACGCAGACATGTGGGCTTGTCCACTGCACTCTCTGTGGTTCAGAGAGATGTTTGGGGAATATTTGTGTCCTCTTTGCCTTTTTAATTTTCCAGCCCATCTTGGGGGTGGGGGCGGTTCAAGCTATAACTCAGCAGGGAGGTTGGGAAAGATCAGCTTTGCATGATCAAGGGGCATGTGGATTTTTAGAAGTTGAGAAATACAGTGATGGAGAGAAGGGGAAGTCATATAGTGATTTACCCCACCTGCACTTTTATGGGAAAACTGTGCCTTGGGAGAGAAGGAGTCAGAAAGACCAAGAAACTCACGTTAATTGAAGGCTCAATTCATGTCAGCACGCTTTGAGTGAGGATATTTAATCCTCGCAACAAAGTTGCTGTCCCACCTATTTTACAGATGAGGAAGGTAAGGATTAGAGAGATTTAGTTAACTTGTACAACCCATCTGGTAAGAGACAGAATTAGTCCCTTCCACCTAGATTTCTCTGGTACTCAATATAGCTGCAATTCTTTCACTTTAAATCTTTGAGTGGAAACTTCCAACATATGCCACTGTGGCCCATGGGGTTGCTTTTCCACCTTTGCACAGAATTAGGAAGGAGCGCTTAAAAAAAAAAAAAAGAAAAAAGAAAAAGCCAGGGGTGCCTGTGTGGCTCAGCTGTTAAGCGGCTGCCTTTGGCTCAGATCATGATCTCAGGGTCCTTGGGTCTAACCCTGCATTAGGCTTCCTGCTCAGCAGGGAGTCTGCTTCTCCCTCTCCCCTGCAGGTTCTCCTTCTCTCTCAAATAAATTAAAAAAAAAAACAACAAAAACAGTCTTTTAAAAAAAGAAAAGACCATTTTTTTAAAAGAATGTTTTTAGGGTGATAACAAAATCGAGAGGAAGGTACAAAGAATTTTCATGTACCTCCTGGCCCTGCACATGCACATCTCCTCCATGGTCAGCATCCCCCACCAGAGCGATGCATTTGTTAGAATCAAGGAATGTACATTGACACGTCATTGTCACCCATAGTCCATAGTTTACACCGGTTCACTCTTGGTGGTGCACATTCTGTGGTTTGGGAAAATGCACAATGACTTGTATCCATCATTCTATATTTGAACCTTGAACAACACAGGTTTGAACTGCACGGGTCCACTTATACACAGACTTATTTTTTTGACAAATACAGTACTGTAAATATAGTTTCCTTGTGATTTTCATAACATTTTCTTCACTCTAGTTTACTATATTGTGAGAATACAGTATATAATACATAGAACATACAAAAATATGTGTTAATTATTTATATTATTGATAAAGTTTCTGGTCAACAGTAGACTAGATTATTGGTATTTAAATTTTTAGGGAGTCAAAATGGGTTTTCATCTGTGTGGGAGGTTTGCACCTCTAATCCCAGTATTGTTCAAGCATCACCTAAAAATCCTCTGTGCTCCACCTGTTCATAATCTCCACACTCCTTCCCCCCACCATACCCTCTTCCCCTGGAAACCACAGCTCTTTTTATTTTTTTAAAGATTTTATTTATTTATTTGACAGAGAGAGATCACAAGTAGGCAGAGAGGCAGGCAGAGAGAGAAGGGGAAGCAGGCTCCCCGCTGAGCAGAGAGCCCGATGCGGGGCTCGATCCCAGGACTCTGAGATCATGACCCAAGCTGAAGGCAGAGGCTTAACCCACTGAGCCACCCAGGCGCCCAGGTGCCCAACCACAGCTCTTTTTACTGTCTCTGCAATTTGGAGCACTGTTTTTGTTTTGTTTTGTTTTTTTACAATTGGAAGGGTAATGATGTGAGATGATTTCTTGAGCTCACCATTACTTTTCCATCCGTTTAGAATTAGCTTGGATATCTACATTGAGTCATCAGTTAACATGCATTTCTGAAGGCCTCTCCATGAGCAAACCATGGTAGTTACCTACCTGGGAGATTATAAGAAGACTTTCACCCCGGTTAGGATTCATGAACAGCCTAGCAATCTAGTTAGTGAGATCGACAAGATAAATATCTGTCTCTATATCTCTTTTGATCTCTATCTCTATATTTGTATGTATGTCATTGACTATAAAATTAGAGTAGTGAGAACATTTCTCAGGGCTTCAAACACCTGCTAATCGAGAAAATGAGTAAATATAACCAGGAGGTTTGAAGAAGACTTGAAATTGAACATGTTCTTTTTAGATCCTGACAATGCCTGCTTATTAGCTTTTCATGACGACCGGAAAGGGTTATTCTTTTTTTTAAACAAACCTCTTCTTTTGTACAACAGTAGCCTGAATACTCAGAAGTTGGCAAGGCCTTTTCTGATGTTTATTGGAGCAGCTGTGGAAATAATTTTTTACCTTGGGTTCTGTGATTTATTTCCATTATGAATAAATTTGGGATTTATTTTAAGGCTTTCAAAAACTGGGAATGCTGTGGTCTCAGAATTATTTTTTATTAAACATTGTCTCCCTGGCTGCATTTCAGGTGCTGGCTGAATTCTGCACAGTGGGCTGTGTTAGCATCAGAAATGCCTTTGAATGATAATAATTATAATAATTATATATATAAAAAGGATGGAATTGAGTTCCAATTCTATTCGGCTGAACTTGATATTTGACTTTACTGGCTCAGTTCTGGCATCTTTAAAATGAAGATAATTGATAAGTACCTTGTTATTTCTGAAGAATGAGTATTGCAAAGAGATTTGAACTCTTGAATAAATGTGCTTTGAATGCAAATTGTTATTTATTTCAATCAGTGTGTTTTATAGGTTGACATCTTGGACAGGAAGGAAATCTTCCCTATACTTCCCATTCAAGATGGACTCCTACAAGAGAACTAAATAAACATGGTAGACAAGGAGGTCAGGAAGATCTGAATCTCTCCAGAAGCAATATTGCCTCCTTGCTGTCTCTGTAAACTAGAATTGCCATCTTGCTCACAGAATCTTGTTGAAAGACAAGTCACACTTTTTGCTCTCGGGGCAGAGTCACATACCACAGCCTCTTTCTTGCTTCCTTTGTCTTCTCTCCTTGCTTTGAGCTCATTGATTCTCTGTTTCAGAGGGGGCTTCCAAGAGAAATGAAGTGAATCATTCAGCAAGGGAAAAACATTAGCCATCTAGGACCTTCAACATTGATTTAGAATCCACTTTAATATGGTTTAAGCCATGGGGCGCCTGGGTGGCTCAGTGGGTTAAAGCCTCTGCCTTCGGCTCAGGTCATGATCCCAGGGTCCTGGGATTGAGCCCCGCATTGGGCTCTCTGCTCAGCGGGGAGCCTGCTTCCTCCTCTCTCTCTCTCTGCCTGCCTCTCTGCCTACCTGTGATTTCTATCTGTCAAATAGAATAAATAAAATCTTAAAAAAATGTGGTTTAAGTCCTGAATAAACAATAAACAAGGGATGGGAGACTGAAGGAAGGAGAAAAATGGCTCATCTAATGAGGCCTATGGAAGCAAACTGAACTCCTCTCTCTGGGCCAGGTTCTGAAGAAAATATAAAAAAATGTAAAACAAATTTCTGGTCCCCAGGAGCTTAGAGTCCAATTAGGGGGAAAAGGCATACTTACCATTTATGAGACACAATGAGAGAATTTTTAGCTGCTACCAGAGCACCACTTCTCTTCTACCTACAGAATATGGAGCCCTCCTTTCTAACTCCCAAGGGACCTAGATATCCACACACAGTCTCTATCACTGTCTAGAGAGTATGCTGGTGGCAAAAGCGCACCTGACCTCAGTGAGGGGAGCCAGAATCCAGCTTATCTCCTATGGATCCTCTGTCTGACAGCCTGAGTCACTGTAGTAGTAGACTCTTCCTGTTCAATTTGCAGCTACTTCCAGTACCACAAATGGGTCCTCCAATGCTTAGACATGATGGGTCCAGATTCTTGGTCTCAGAGTCTTGACTTCTTTTCCTTCTCTGCTCTCCCAGTAGTCTCCTTCCCAAGGTCAGGAAATGTTTTCTCATATTTCTTTAAAACACACAGTTTATGACATTCATGTTCCTAGAAAAATGGAACCATCATCCTATTCTCCTAAGGATGCCTACTTTGATGATGACTACTACCTTAAGGACCACCCAGTGACATTCTGTCACATCTTTTATTAAAGGGCAGAAAAACACAAAAAAGTGAAAACATAAGGATGGTCAATGATCAGGTAAGCCAAGAAATATGTGCTGAGCAGTACATGACGAGCATTTTCATATACTTTATTCTATTTAATTTTCATGAGGAAACCCACAGAATAGTTGTTACTCTTTTATTGAACAGAAAGTATATGGTCACAGGAGTTATACAAATTGCTCAAAGCTATACACATAATGGACTCCATATTGCATATATTTTCTCTTGCCCAGGACATTGTTTCTTCTGCTGTACCACAGCTGCCCCTTTGTCAAAAGGGGAAGCACTTCCTGTGGGTTAGAATGTCCTAGGGACAAGTTTATGAAGACAAAGTATTTGAAATGGCTCTTGACTGAATTATAGGCTCTGGTTAGACAATGGAAGAAGGCAAGGCTATTCCTGGACTTGGAAGGATTTGCTTGACTAAAACCACAGGTTGAAAAAGTGGAAGGTGTATTTGGAAGACTGTGTGTAGACTGTTTTGGCTGGAGAGGAGGGCTCATTCATAAATGAAATGGCACTCAGCCAAAGAGAGGGGAACAATGAAGGCTGTTTTGTCATTGTTGTGATTCAGTAGTTTCAGGCACCTCTATTAAATGAGGATAAACAGGGCTGACCTTCTCTTACAGGCAGTCTGGGATTCTGAATCATCAGTGACTGGGAAGTGGCATGCTCCATTATCTAAGGCATGATATTATATCCACCAGCTATTTTGTGCAGTTGAATTTTTGTTCCATTGAAATGATTCTCTCAGTGTGAGCTCAATAACAACGGGCATGATGGTGGTTTTTCTATGTTGCCAGAAACTAGGTCTGAATTTCTTCCAGCACCTCCTGCTCTAAAGCACCTCTTATGATTAATTAACCTTTTGTGGAGTAACTAGGACATCTGTGTGGGATAAGATGTACTTTGGTCAGACTTCAGTTTTCAGTTGTTCAGCAAGAGGATAATTAATTATAAGAGCTGAATCTGAACAGAAGACTTTGGAGGAAATCCAAATGAAGCAAAACATCTAATTATCAATGAACAGGAAGTATTTTTTTTATTGTTGTTGTTGTGGAAGTGAATAAAATACTTAAATAAGAGGTAGTAGCAACATAAAATGCCTGCTTCGAGTGTATACATAATGTGAAAAATGTGAGATATTTGTGTTTTTGGAGATAAAGTACAATGAACTAAGCATAACTAGACAAATACAAAATGGGGGCCAAGGTAATGTCTAAAATAAATATGTACTCCCCTTGGAGATAATTGTGTGGACTTTAACAAGGATATATCTAGAATCACCTGGCTATTATTGCTACTGACAAATAACAATAAATACCTCTTGTCTAGAGAAAAGGGTTGGATTAAGATACAAAGTAAGAGATAAAATGTAGGAAGTTAAAAACAGTGCAAAATCAATTTTAGCAGAAATGGCCACTGTGATAGAGATGGTTTTCCAGAGCTTAACTTTCTGAGGTGAATCACCTGCTGTATTTAGCCCACATGACACAATCTCCCACAAAACCAGCAATCCTGAGATTCTAGCTTGACTTACTGACCTATGATAAGGGGTACCTTAGTGGACCATGTGAGAAATTTCCATTCTCAAACAAAATGTTCTTCAGGATTGATTGTTGCCCACACTCACTGGTAACTGCTATACAAATACTACATGATTCTACTTTGGTGAGGGAATATGATTCTAGTTCATATTTATCAATATCAAAAAGCTTCCAGTCCATGAAGGTTTTCTTTTTTTACGTATTTCTCCCGTTGCTATGAAAGAGTTTTCATTCCTATTTTCTTTCTATCTGTGGCTTCTGCTGCCTCATGTCAGTTCTTGGTGCCCATGCTTTGTGCATCTCTCAGTTTCTACAACTTTCTGTTGTATATTGTTGTTGGGAGACAATTCTCCATGGTCTCTTGCATTTCTGCATTCTGCTGTTCAGTATAGTAATATCTCTCTCAGGGATAAAGATAGGGCAGGTTCATTAGTAACTCAGTATAAAAGACTTAAGTTTCCCAAGTCTGATTTCCTCAGCTGAGATGCAGATTGCATTATGTAGCTGCTCTGGGTCACCCTTTTGGGACTCAGAGGGGTGGGGGTGGGGGACCAGGAGAACCAGGGCAGACATGAAGCTCATGTACTTGCTGTGCTTTGGGTAATAAGTCTTTGTCTCTGACTCAGGTGTTTTGTGTCTTCTGCCATATCTGTAAAAGTATGCCAGGCTAAATTGTTAGCTTGCAAGGAAGGTCATATTTCTTTATACTTCTTAACATCTGGATCTTAAATCCAAACTTCCTGTGAGGATCTGACTGGGTCAATTAGTCGTCATCCAGTATAGAGAATGACTGTCACCCTGAGCTGTTATGCTAGACCTTCTTATAGGGCAGTCAATAGATTGCAGATTTTGGATCAGATACTCTTGTTTAAACTAGCCATCTGTGGCCAACTTTTCAAGGTCACTTTGTTCAAGTATTAAGGCCTGTGAATGAAGGACAGAATCTCATTAAGAGGGAGTCATGAGCTTGGAAAACCCTTTAAGGTTCTCAGAAGCAGATATTGTAACTTTTACCTTTTACAGGATGTCTAGGGAAATGTTATTGAGAAATAATTAATTCATCTCAACTCTCCTGCATATTCTGAGATTTCTGTGAACAGAGATGAGTGTATGCCTTATCTGCAACTTACCAGTTCTCTGCCTAAGGAGGAAGCATTCGGTAAATCTTGTGTTCCTAATACTAGCCATTGGAGATGAATGCCCAGGTTCACTTTAGAGGTTCTCTCTTAGCACGTATTCATTCCACCTATGGGAGAGCAGCTGTGTAATGGTTGGCTGGGATTCCCTCCACTGCCAGGTTCAGGCATGGACCCTGAATGGCCTAAATCAATCAACCTTCTGTCTATTGTGATTGATTCAGAGGAGAGCCTATGACTTTAGGGCATTGCTTGGAAGGTTCTTTTTATGGATGACATGGTATGGAAATGTGAGCCCGAAACTTGTTTCCATTTTGTCACTGTTTAATCAGAGTTCTCCAGAGAAACATTACCAAGAGAAGATATGTATAACTATATAGCTATGTTACTATAAAATATATAGAGAAAGAATTTATATGTGTTTATATATGTAAAATCTAGGCATAATTAATTAATTAATAGGAATTTGCTCATGAGATTTTTGGAGGCTGAGAAATCTCCAAGCTGTAGACCCAGGAAAGCTGGTGGTATGATTCAGTCTAAGCCCAAAGGCCTGAGAACCAGAGGAGCCAGTGGTAGGTATCTCAGGGCAGGAGAAGATGAGACGAAATGTCAGAGCTCAAGTAGTGAAGCAGAAAGAAAGAGTTAAATTCTTCCTTCCTTTGCTTGTTGCTCTAGTTAGGCCCTCAGTGGATTGGTTGGTGTGCACAGATGTAGTAGAGGGCAACCTGTTTTACTGATTCGAATGCTAAATACTCCACTGATTCAAATGCTAAATCTTAATGAGGGACACCCTCACGGACACTCTCAGGAATAATATTTCATCTGGTCACCCGGTGGCCAGTTAGGCTGACACAGAAAATTAACCGACATGTCACCAAGCTTGAAAATAAAGCTGACACTTGGAGGAAGGACGGGTCAAGAGAATTAGCTAAAGTTGGAGTCAGAGCCTTAATGAAACTAACCCCAAAGTCTACATAATTTCTGAGCTCTTCAATTATATGACCCAATAATTAACTTTATTGTTTTTGGGGGTATGAATTTTGTTTTCTATTACTTATAATAAAAAAACATCCTAAGCGATTCATTTATTAGTTTTCATCACATCTGAAGTGCAGATGTGCAGGCATCTTTCTAAAGTTGGGACAGTGCACATTAGTTCTGGACACATCAGATACAACTCTCATGGGTGTAATTCACTGGTCTTTCCCCAGTGCTTGGCACATGGTACATGCTCGTAAATATTTGTGGAAGGAATCCAGGAACACTACTTATTGCTCCCCAGAACTTGTTATTTCCTGACTGGTCACACCTCCTTGTTTGCTTTGATTAGGCTTTTGCTGCAGAATTTGGAGAAGAATTTGGTCGCTAAAGAGTTAAATAAAAGGATAAAAAAATCACAGTGTCTCCACACACAATGGTGGCCAATGTCATCTTGGGCTACACATTCTTCAGGGATGGATTTCCACACTGGTGATTCAGCTGGCCAGGCCGTACCACTTAATCAGAAGTTATAATTCTGGTTTGAACTGTTCAGAGGCCCATTATAATCTACAGCTTACATCTTGCGGTAGAAAGGGCAGTCTGACTCGTTTTGCCAAAGTACAGCATTATTTTCTTCAGAAAATAATCGGACTCAGAGCTATGATTTAGATGTTGGCTCTACCCTTTTACATGCAAAAGAGTATCACCTTTCTCACTGTAAACAGCGAGATAAAAAAATCAAGGCCCCACGTGTAGGTATCTGCTATGAGGGAAAGTACCAACAAGGATCACACCCAAAGTGGGAGAATAGTATAGCCTTACAAACTACAGCTGAATCATGTTAAAGTGATGAAGAACCCCGATGGGATCTCAGGTTCATATTCCTAGCTTGCCAAGCCACATGCTTGCTGATATCAGGATTTTCTAGTGGATGAGGAAAACAGTTGCAGTCAGAATATCTGGGTCAGCATAACTTAATGTGTACTGTCAAAAATCTAACCTGAACAGCCTTCCCTAATGTTCAGAGTGTTCTCTTCCTCTCTTTCAAATGATTTGTCCTGCCCAAAGAATGGAAGAACTTCTTGGAATGTGTCCTGACTATGGACAGCACGTCCAAAATGCAACAAGTAAGCGCAGGGTAATTATGCAATGACTGGCACTTCTGGAAATTAGGCAGAAAGGCTTCTCCCCAAAGATGCATCATTTATGCCACTAAACCTATCCACACACCCTGAAATGTCTTCTTAGAATCTCAAAGGTAGTTGAAAAAGAAGTCCAGACCAAGGAATTGTCTTATAGGTAGACTTAAATCCAAAGCCATGTGTCATTGTGGAGAGCAGAGTTCCTGCCGGAGCTTCAGAGACAAAGGGCTCCTTGTCCTCGTCAAACCTGAATTCAAAGAAATCCATTTGTCAGCTAAATTCTCCATAGTTTCTCTGACTGGTTTGCACTTCAGTCTTCATTATTTCATTAACGCAGCTTTAGGCACGCTTATTTTCTTAAAGTCCAGGCTACCTCCATTTATTTCCTTTTTTTATATTTATATAAAATATAAATACTGTATACATTTATATGCAGTATTTATAGGTCTAAAATACCATCATATCATTGCCACTTTCCCTAAGCATCTTGACAGGTTTAGATTGCCAAGTGACTTTTCCTTTCGAATCAGAATAAAAGAAAAAAAAATATCCCTGCTAACCATTTCCCAATGGTATCCTTCCTAGCAGTAAAATTTTCAGCAAGGCTACTCAACAATTTCTTATGTGCTCATTTTTTTTCCCATAATGAGACTGCCAACAGATGCCCATATAATGGAAATTTCCATTGACTACCATGGATCTGAGTTTTGTAGCTGAGCTTTTGATAATCTACATTAGGAAAGCATTTTCAAGATCCTCTGTCTGGATGGTCTGCTTCTCTTCTTGTCACCATGCAAATCCTTTGCACTGGGCTTCTACCTTCATGTGTGTGCATTTCTGTCTGCGAGTATAGTCTCTCACTCTTATTATAGCACTTGATTATACTTACTTTGCTGTATTATTCTCTTCTCTAGTGTTTTATTTCATCCAGCTGATTCCAAGAATAGGAACCATTATCTTCTGATTCTTCATATGCCTTTAACTATCACTTTCCATGCTGACGATGGCTCAGAAAGATGCCTCACTGGTAACATCAGTTGCCTGGTTTTTTCATTTGTAGTAGTTGGCTCTCCCATAAAAACATCCCTCAAATATATTTTTATAATTAATATTTAAATGGTTTATAAGCCATTCCTAGGCCTCTTATAAGCTCATTTCCCCCTGTTGCAGGTATATTGAAACTGGGTTTGACTGGAAAGGAATCTTAGATGCATGGACTATGACTGGATATACTCCTTGTGTTTAACTCAGCATCTTGTTTGTGGTTTTCTTGTTACTGCTTTTAACTGGTTTATTAAATGTGCTAAACTTGGTAGAGTTTAACCAAGAGACAACATTTACTTTTCTGCCATGACTGTCCTTAATTGTATTTGGTCAGATTTCCCTTCTTGGCCTCCTTGGTGACAACTTGGGCTGATCTGACTGCTTTTTAGTCAAAGTGTTAACCAGTAGGCTCATCTTCAAGTATTAAATAGCACAGCCCAATCCAATATAAAAACTTCAATCTCTCATCTAATCGAAGCTCCTTCCCCAACACTCCTTGTCAGCACCTTCCCTCCTACCACCTCACTGCTCAGAGAAGACATGATCCCTCAGTGCAGTAGTTGGGCAGTGAGGCATGGCTGGGTATCTCCCTCTTTCTCTACTTTGTTCCTTCATTCCCAGTATGCACTCAGAAGGCTGCTGCTTCTGGACTCTTACAGAGTTGGGGTGCTAAATAGGGAGGAGAGATAGATGGTGACAGTTTCCAACTTAGCTGCTACTGGTATAATTGGTGCCATTGTTCTCTGTGTGGCAGATGACCCAAAACTGGGTTTCACACAGGAATGTTTGTGGGATCTTTGTCCTGCATGGGAATGTATTCTTTGGCTGACCTCTTATGACATCCTCTCAATTCTTTGCTCTGGCTCTATACTCCAACTGATTTTTTTTTTTTTTTTTTTTGCATCCCCAGTGCCCTGTAGGCAGAGCTCTGTCAAGATGGTGCCAGCCTGGCTCCCCTCTGCGGTATTCACATGGTCCAGGATATCTTTATCCTGCTGCTGGCTGGTCGAAGTGAAGCTTGCTTCTCAGTTTGCTTACTCTCCAGGGATAGATGCTGTCTTGAAAGAGATAGTTTAGGTTCCCTCAAAAACACTTTTTTGCCCCATTCCCTAAGATCATCCAGCCATGGACTAAGATGCCTGTCTTCTGTATGCAAGTGGTTGTGTTGAAACCCCTTCTGGTAAGCAGGATGTTTTGTGTGGCAGGGGGTGGGTGGAGAGGCAAAGGACCCCCATTTCCTTTCCCAAGGGACAGGGATGGGAAAATCCACTCACATGAAGTTCTATAAAGAATCTCTCTCTTTTGGGTGCCTGGGTGACTCAGTTGGTTGAGCATCTGATTCTTGGTTTCTGCCCAAGTTATGACCTCAGGGGTGTAGGGTTGAGCCCCACGTTGGGCTCTGTGCTCAGTGAAAAGTCTGTTAGAGACTCCCTTTCACTGCCCCTGTCCCTTCTCCTGGTCTCGCTTTCTCTCTGGATAAATAAAATCTTAAAAAAAAAAAAGAATCTTTCTCTTTTATGCCAGCAGGCTATGGGTGATAGGCCAAAGGGTTTTGACTACCTCTTAAATAGTCCTTAGATAATCTTAGATAGGGAGTGTCTTTGGAATATGGGGTGAAGTTCCAATTAACACTGTGTCATGACACAAAAAACAATTTTTGACACTAGAAATCTTTTGTTTCTCTAATGAAAAATAAAGCACGAGTATACATTCTCTCAGTGTTTATTCCAGATTCTTCTATATTGTTCTTATAGATAAAATAAGGCACTTTGAAAGCCCAGGTATTTGTTTTCTTAGTGTAATATCACACATATTATTACCAAATTCAAAGCATGTGATTGAGGAAACAGGAATTAGATAGACAAAAAAATAGGATCTAAATTTGTTGACTGATATTTGAATTCAGTATTATTTATATTGATTCCTCTTTCAGCTGAACAGTTATTTTCACTGAAATATCATTTGGTTGAGAAAACCTACTACACAGTGAAACATATGGAGAGTGATTCTTGGCTTTAGAGATACTAGTTTCTAACAGGGTTTCAAGATGTCTTAATGATGAGATTGGATTCATAGTTTCATTACCTTGGACAAGGCATTTTTATGGGACTAAGTGGTTTTATTTTTAACTTGAGAAGATTTTACTTAGTAAGTTTTAAAATCCTTCAGGCCTCTAATAGTTTGCAACATCTGCATAATATGCATTCATGTTTGTGAGAATTGACAAAGACAAGCTTAAAAAATATGACTGCTTTTTAAAAATTTTTATTCATTTACTTTTATGTAGGTTCCACATTCAGCATGGAGCCCAGTGTGGGACTTGAACTCATTACCCTGAGATTAAGACCTGAGCTAAGATCAAGAGTTGGAAGTTTAGCTGACTGAGCCACCCAGGCGACCCTGTAACTACTTTTTTCTAAAAACAAAATTTCTAAGTCAACATTTGTATGAACACTTGTACTGTTTGTTAGAATTTCATTACTCACCATATAATCCATAGCTTTTAATTTTATTATTTAATTTTGCTATACTCTCAATAATGGAAAGTTTAATAATCAGTGCTTTTAATTCCACACTTAATATAGTTCTGGAATTTTCCTCTTACTGGTTGTAAAACAGGTTACTGAGCATTTCCTTTAGACTACGTGCTAAAAATAAGTAAGTACTTGATTTTTAAAATTTTTTATAACTACTAAATATGAAATTAGTTTTCTCATCTGGACAGTGAATATAATAACACGGCCAAAACAAAGCCCAGCATGTCTCTCACAGATGTGCTCCTCAGGCTATCCTAGTAGAAGATATGACCAAGCCACAAGCCAAGGAGTTTCCTATGATTCTTCCTTCCCTCACTCTTGACATCCAATCAGCTAGAAAATCCTTGGCTCAACCTCCAAAGTGAATTTCAAGTTTGTCCATTCTTCTCCACTGCTGTTACTGTCAATTCTGTTAATTCTTGCCTGCATTTAGAAAGAAAGCTCCACATTCTCTCAGTTCTCTCTCCACACAGCAGCCATAATGGTCTTTAAAGATTAAACCAGGTCACTTTCATCTTCTCTCTAAAACCTTCCAGTTGCATTTTTTGCAGTTAGAGTAAAATCCAAACTCCTTATCATGGTATATTAATTAAAGTGATTCTAGTTGTGTTGGTAAATGAAACTCAAAATTTCAGTGGCTTAACATAGTGCAGGTGATCCTGGTTTTGAGCACTTTTCCTTTACATGATGATTCAAGGACCTAGCTTTTCATCTTGTGGTCCTGCCATTTACTGGATGCCCGAGAGTCTTCTGCATCCAGCAGGCAGATGGGGTGGGGTGAGTGTGGAGGGGGGGGGGGCATGAGTGGGTGGAGAAGGCACACCCAACAGTGATTTCTGTGGCAGTAGTAAGACCACATTCCAATGTGCCTCACATGCCATTGGTGAGAATTGATCATATGGCCCCACCTGGAAGCTAGGGAGGCTGGGAAATGTAGTCTCTGGCAGGGAGACACTTCCCCGGGCAAACACGTCCAGGTAGAGCTCTTCACTCTGGAAAGGGCAGCATGCATCCTTGGGGGACAGCCAGTTGGGCCCCCACACAGAGTGTTTAAATCACCCCCATGAGTTGTTCCTGCCCACCCCTCCAGCCACCTCTTACACACTTTCTGGGACTATGTTCCAGCCACACTGGTCTTCTTGCTCTTCTAATCTCAAGCTCATCCTTGTCTGAGGATTTTTGTGTTCTCTTCCTTCTGCCTGGAAACTTTTATCCCCAGGCCTTTTCCCAGGTAGTTCTCTTTAATTCCCAAGTCTCAGTTCAAGTATCATCTTCTCAGGAGTCCCTGTCTGCCTACCCAATACAGTCCTTCACCGTGCACCCGTTTTAGTTGTCTTTATGGCACAAACCAACTCCAGAATCATCTATGCTTTGTTTACTTACTTATTGTCCATTTTCCTCTCCACACTTCACCTGTGTCATGTAAACTCCATTCCTGACTATTCTGCTCACTGCTGTACATATTTCTAGCACACAAAGCATGACTGGCACATATAAGTCAGTCAATATTCCAATTTATGGAATGAATGGAGAGGATCTTTTAGTCCTGGGGGTTTGTAATCCATAAAGGAGAGTGGATACAGGAAGGTTGGTACCACTCTATAATCACTAGGATTCAGTTGTGCTGATCAGTCTTTCAGCCAGTAAAATCAACCATCTCTGCTGCATTAAATCCTCATTGTACCTTCCTGAAAGAACCTGGTGGAATATATTAATCCAACAAAAACCCAAATCTATATCCTATTAGAAATCCTTTTCTGCAAGCTTTTAAAGAAGTACCTATGTTGCTTGGAATTTTTAAAATAGTCCTTTTCTGACTAAACGTGAATATGCATCACAAGTGGTGTATTTTGTTTGTGAGTAATTTTTATTTCTATTAATAATACTACTGGGGAATACAAATGAACCAGCACAAAACAATTCTAATGGCTGCATCACCAGCCAGTTTTAAAGCTGCTAATGAAACCTGAGGCATTCGAGGTTTGTGTGTACTCAGAATTTTAGAATGACTATTTAATTTCTTTCCCTATTATTTCCAGGGTGGAAATACAAAGCCCTTTTGAATTCTCTTCGATGAAATTGCTCGCATGAATGTAGAGTTTTATGAAGACGTATTTTAGTCTACTGAGAAGCAACATTAGAGGATGGAAAAATATTTCTTTCAAACACCAAAACCCCGAGTTTGAACTTTTGGGGTCTGCCATTTACTAGCTGTGTGACCTCGCTCAGGTTATTAATTTTCTCTGTCATCAGTTTCTCAATCTGTAAGAAGAGGGTAGTAATAATGCATGCCTCTGCAGGGCTTTTATGAGGATAAGTGGGAATGTTTAGCTTAAAGCCAGCACTTAGTAGGTGCTCAAAGAGTTCCTTTCTTCTTCTTTTATGGTACATGTTTTTCTTTTTCTTTCTTTTTTTTTTTTAAAGATTTTATTTATTTATTTGACAGACAGAGGTCACAAGTAGGCAGAGAGGCAGGCAGAGAGAGGAGGAAGCAGGCTCCCTGCTGAGCAAAGAGCCTGATGCAGGGCTCGATCCCAGGACCCTGAGATCATGACCTGAGCTGAAGGCAGAGGCTTAACCCACTGAGCCACCCAGGCACCCCAGCAACGTTGGTTTTATTCAGAATTATCCCTGGATCCATCCAGTCCTTCCTGGACACTTCATCTCTGACTTTCTCACTAGGGTAACTCCCAACTAGTCTCTGCAGCATCCTTCCCTTTCAGCTCTACCCTCCACATTGTGCCAGCACCATTTTTCTAAAGGGAAGATACAGTCATATTCATTTTCTTTGTGAGCCTCTGTAGTGGTTAATGTTATGTGTCAATGTGACTGGGCCCTGGCATGTCTAGGTATTTGGCTAAACATTATTTCTGGGCTTGTCTGTAAGGGTGTTTCTGGGTGAGATTAACATGTGAACTGGTAGCCTGAGTAAAGGAGATTGTATTCCTGAGTGTGGGGGGTCTCACCCAATCTACGGAGAACCTAAATAGAACATGAGGTGGTAGAAGGGAGAATTCGCTCTCTCTGCCTGACTGCTTAGCTGGGACACTCCTCTCCTGCCCTGGAACTGGGATTTACACCATAGGTGCTCCAGTTCTCTGGCCTATGTATAGGATATGTGTATCCTATTGGTTCTGTTTCTCTGGGGAATCCTGACCAATACAGCCTCAGAGCCTCCAGGCACCAATAGGTTAAAATTCGTCCATGCAAATAGTTAGCATGGTTTAGTTCTAAACAATCTTACCATATACTCTTGCTACCAGGACCTTTCCATCATTACCTAAGTGCTCTGTCTCTTGTAAGACTTTCTGCCCTGAAAAGTATTTTTCTCTATCTAGGATATCCTGCCCCTCTTCTCTGCCTGGTTCATTTCTACTCATCCTTCAGGACCCAGGTCACACATGACTTCTTCAGATCTATAGAGCATGTAGCATTGGTGAGAGTCCAGTGTCCACTGGTGGAGTATAGGCTTATCTAGTGGATCCTAAGGATTGGGGTGGGGGCTGGGGGTTCTCCTCTGCTGACAGCCCAGTGAGGACACATAAATATATAATATTCAAAATATTACTAAATTTATTTTACCTAATGTTACTTAATAAAGCAATTCATATGTTTATGATCTAAAAACAGAATCCAAACCAAATTAGTTTAATATTTGTGTATCATATATTTGTTCATTAAGTATTGCATAACTAATGTTGGTATAATATTAAAAGATGCCAAAAGAAACCACATTTTGCAATAAGAGGTCTACAAATTCAGTCAAGAGAAAATAACATAAACCAACCTCAAAAGCAACTTCCTCAACAATAAAATTTGATCACAGGTACAACATTAAAATCAGATACTGCTGTGTGGGCTAATTATGGAGTATATGAAATTCTAGCCTGTACTGAAAACCCCTAGTGGAAGGGAAATAAAAGAACAATGCTTAAGTTGATGATACTGCATTTCCCAATAATAAAGATATAGCATCTTTTTACAAATGTGGTCTGCAAACTTTAAAAAAGGTAGTTATTAATTGATTTGCAGACAGAGAATTTCACTCCTTACTGCTTTAGTTAATGCTTTAAAACTCAGTCCACAAACATTTTCAGAGTGTTTTCTGTGCTCGGGATATCACACTAGGCATTGTAGAGATTATAAAGAAATGGTTCTTGTCTTAAAGGGCTTTCAGTCTAGTCTGTCGCTCAGGTTAGCATCATCTCTGGTTCCTTTGCCTACCCTTACATTCAAGATCGACCAGTGAATGTTGTTTATGGGTTCTTTTCTGCGTTGCAACACAGCATGAGTTCTCCCATCAGCTCATCAAGTCTCATACTTGGTTTACCCTGACTGCAGACCACCACAATCTTCATCTGTCCCTTTTCCCAAAGGGGCATCTTTAACTGCTTAATGTCACTTCCATCCTGTTCCAGATGTCTCACCACTGTTTATTAGAGTTAGGACCCCTCATTTACATTTAATTATATCCACTTCTGTTACCCTGACTTTCTCTGCACATTCATTTTCCTGCAAAGGAATGGACCTTAAGTTCTTTAGTGTTTTGCATCTAGAAAGATTTTTGCTTTCTTCTTCTTTTTTTTTTTTCCAGAAGACTCCTGAACTCCAGACTAACCCAGCGAAGGTGCCTGTGCTACAACTTAGTTTCTTTGCCCCAGTTTTCATGAACGTCTTATCAGGAGATGGGCAGATTGAAACTAAGCAGGTGGATGGAATGACTTGAAGGACCTGGAGTGGGGGGTGGGAAACTACTGAAGGAAGGAAAGTGAAGCTCACAAGAAAGGTGGGAGAGAAGCCCACAGTTCCCTCTAACATCTAGTCCTGGGTAATTAAAATGCTCCTCTCTCAGGGTCTAGTTTCATGAACTCTGCTGCTAGACATTTTTTTCTGGTGAATATTTATTACTTCAATGGTAATTCTTCATTTAACATAATATAAAAATTGTAGAAAAAGAGAGTAATTAGTAATAAATCATCATCTCATCCATTAGCAGTAAATAATGCCACTTTGTCAAAGTCATTATCATCAAGCAGTCAGCTAGAGGTGATTATGTGTGTTACCCAACTGGAATCAATCCAAAAACAAACCACAGCTCCCGTTTATTATCCTAATTATACCTTAATATGATGCCATCTTTTTCTCCCATAAACTTAATAATAATAAAAGAGTAACAATGAAAATTGACAGGATAAATGAGCAGGAAGGTAGCCTGAGAAACTTCCTGGCTTTGACACCCACCAATCTCTCTAATTTCTGATGCTGAAAAGACTGTGTCTTGAGGAGGGAGCTGAACAGAATGGGGGAACCCTTGGAGTGTTGGATGTATGACTACATGGGATAATTTTTTGTCTACTAGTCCATTAATCAAATTAGAACACAGGTAGTCCTCACTTTGCAAGATACTACGTTAACTGAAATGTGTGCATAAGGAAGTGTGTTACCATTTTACATGGTTCAGTGTAACCAAGATTGTTACCATGGAATTGTGCAAAAGAGAGGACACGGTTTTGATATGCACTGAGGTGAGTTAGCCTGAGACCATGCAAAATGAGAACTGCCTGTAGTCTATTTGAAATAACTGCTTTCCCCCAAATATTTTTTCTTTAAAAGATTTTATTTATTTATTTGACTGAGAGAGAGAGAGAGAGAAAAAGCAGGGGGAGTGGCAGGCAGATGGAGAGGGAAAAGCAGGCCCTGTTGAGCGGGAAGCCAGACATGGGGCTCAATCATGGTCTCAAGGACCCTGAGATCATGACCTGAGCCAAAGGCAGGCCCTTAACTGAGTGAGCCATCCAGGTGCCACCCCCTGCCCCCCACTGCACCAATCTTTCTAATGAGATTTATCCGACTGCTTGAGAGCAGTGGAGTTAATGAAAAAATGAATACAAGAGATTTAAATGTGGCTTTCTATGACCACCTAACCCATTATCTAGAATGAAAGCTATGCATTGTCTTGATTGGGTGGATTCATGATAGGAGGATGAGACTTCTGTGTTGAAGCAGGTGAGGGAAAAGTAAGATGGGGCTCAAAGACCTAGTTTAGAGATCAGAGTTAAGCAGAGAAAACAGGCAGAAAGCTAGAGAAAGAATGTTGGTTATGGTGATTGATATGGGAAGCCCATCTCATGAAAATTAGGATATTCCCCAGGACCAAGAGAAGGCCAGTCAAGGATCAGTGTGTGGTGGAAAGTCTGAGGGGTCTTCTCTGAACTAGTTATACAAGTGACTGTGATGTTAGGATTTCTGACCTGTGTGGACACCACCTTAGAGGGTTTGCCCAGCTCAAGTGAACCCCTTAAATGGCCCAACTGGCCACAGTGATGGGTCCCACAATACATTTTTAACAAGGTGACCCTACTCTCTGGTCACATAGATTGTTCCAAGGGTATATCCCTAGCATGGACTGGACCTGAGTCCCTTCCCTGGGGATCTGGAATTGAGAATGATGGAGAGACAGATTCTTGCTGGGGAGTTGGGCCCTTAAAAGCTTCCTTGCTGTGTGGTGGCCATTTTTCCATGCCATATGTACCCAAGAGGCAGAGTGTACCTGTTTAGCTTCAGTCCTCAGTTTAAAACATACAGATGGAAGTGGAGATAGGAGATGGAGAGATTCTTTTGGCTGTTTCTCTGGTTCCTGGATCCACTCTCTTTTAAAGCCAAGATGCATTTCTGTTTTGAATTTCTGTAAGCTATTCTTACGCTTTTATGAGATAAGCTCACCTTTTTGGTTTAAACTAGTCTGAAGTAGTTTCTGTCACATGCAGTTAAACAATCCTAATATATGACAGGAATTTAAAGGGTATAGGATAGATAGAATACGAGGTAATGAACTCTGATTGGGAGGGGAAACAGGTTAGATCAACAAGAAAATCACAGCTACCCCACTCCATAAACTGAATCTGGGACAGTGGAATGTGGCCAGAAGATTCACAAAAAACTTCAGTGATTGGAAATAGTCTTCAGTGCTCCAAGGGTATATACTGTTGAGTGATGTGAGAGTTACTTGTGATAGCACTCAACTGTACATAGTTGGTGATCTGTAATGAAAAAATATCACCAAACAAGGTTTAACTCTTCTTCCCCTTCTTCTTTTCCTTCTTCTTCCCCTTCTCCTTCTCCTTGTCATCGTCGTCGTCGTCCTCCTCCTTCTTCTCCAAGATTTTATTTATTCATTTTTGAGAGAGAGAGAGAGAGAGAATGAGCATGGGTGGCAGAGGGAAAGGGAGATTCCAGGACTCTGGAATCATGACCTGAGCTGAAGGAAGATGCTTAACTAACTGAAGGCATCCAGGCATGCACTCTGGTCCATATTCTTAAATCTCATCTCCAGCCATTAGCTGGCTCACATCATATGTCTCAGTCAATCACCAACAGAGTCTCTTTCATTTGTCTTAATGGACCATGTGGGTCATCATCTTTGTGCCTTCCACATAATCTTCTTCTTGCCTGGAAAGACTTGCTTCTCATCTTCTGGTAGTTTCCAAGTGTCCTTGTAGACACCTCTTTTTAAATGAGACTTCTGTAAACCCTATAAGCAGAATCAATCTCTTCCTCCTTTATTCCACATATTATCCTTCCCCACTTGTTTGCATGTCTTCTTAACAGACTCATAATTCCTTCAGAGCATAGAGTAGGTCTTAATCATTCCTTCAGAGCATAGAGTAGATCTTAATCATCTTTTTTTCCTCAATATGAACACAATTCCTGAGCCATTTAACATGCCTTATAAATATTTATTGATCCAACTTAATGAACTTCCTTAAACTAGAATATAGATAGGGATTATGCATGAATGGGATAAGTGTGCTGATGTAGAATTGCTGAGGAAGGTGTACCTCTAGTGAGCAGTGAAAAACAGTGGTAACTGAGGAGGCATGGTGGTTTTGAAGATAATATCTACTCTTTTCTTGAAAAAAAATTTTTTTTTACCTATTACAGGTTATGAAAGTAGAAAATGACTCAAGTAAAAGTAAGAAGAACCTAGGCCGAAGGAACCTTCTGTTTTTGGGGTACTCTGGAGATGACCCATCTAAACACGTGGACACAGAGCTCAGAATTTGGAAGAAATTGGATTTTACTGGTGCCCATCATACTTCAATGTCCCAATCTGAATCTCTAGTCAACTTCCAAGTGTCATTACTGCATTATCAACTATCTATTGGACATTGCTGACTTGAATGTTTCTATAACTTCAAAGTTAATGAGTATAAAACTAACTCATCAAAATCACATCTCCTACCCCACCTCTTTCTCCTACCCCACCTCTTTCTCCTACCCCACCTCTTTCTCCAGCCTCTTTAAGGTATTATCATTCTCTCTTCATGACATTTTAAATGTTGGATGTTTCTCTCCATAGCAGTTGATTAATCCAAATCTTCTCTGCTCTTCCCTTGCTCTGTCTTTTTAATCCATTTTCTCCTTTCTTTTTTTTTTAAGATTTAATTTATTTATTTGACACAGAGAGAGAGAGAGAGAGATCACAAGCAGGCAGAGAGAGAGAGGGAAGCAGGCTCCCTGCTGAGCAGAGAGCCTGATGTGGGGCTCGATTCCATAGAGACCATAACCTGAGCGTAGGCAGAGACTTAACCCACTGAGCCATCCGGGCACCCCACCATTCTCTCCTCAATTTCACTGTCACCATCCTCCTTCAGCCCTGGACTACTACAATAATCCTAAAGTCTGGCTTGAAGGCCTTTCACTCTACAAAGCTGAATTAGTCTTTCCTTCTCCTTATGCTAGTCTCTTGATGAAACATTAAAAGCACTTAGCACAGTGTCATGCAAAAAAATCTGTAAATTAACTAAATTTACAAGTTGTATTGCGAGGGAGAATTCTGACCATAATACTGAATATATGAATTGCTGTAATACTGATATTGTTATACATAGAAAAATTATTTTATAGATTGCTAGATGTTTGCATTGTTCAAATTTTTTTCTTTACTCTCTTACTCAATGTAGTAGAAGCTACATAAAGAGAAAAGGAGCAATCATTCATATTCAATGGAACAACTGAGAAACTTAAAATGTAATTCATTCATTTATCTATTCCACACATATTTATTGAGCTCTTGGGTGTGTCAGGGAGAGAAGAACTGAATGAGGAAGTAAAAAAGAATGTGATCCTGTTATAGATTAAATGTGTATGCACCCCCCATTCATATATTGAAATCCTAACCCTCATTGTGATAGTATTAGGAGGTGGGGTCTTTGGCAGGTAATTAGTTCATGAAGGGAGAGCCCTTCCCACAAGTGGGATTAGTGCCTTTATAAGATGAGACACAAAAGAGCTTGCTTGCTCTGCCTGCAGTCTACCACGTAAGGACTCCAGGAAAAGATGGTTACCTACAAGCCAGGAAGTGAGCCTTTACCAGGCATCAGAAATATATGTATGTATACCTGTGTACATGCTTATGTACATTTATACACACACGTGCACAGATACCCTTCTGTGTGTGTGTGTGTGTGTGTGTGTGTCTATGTGTGTATAATCCTGACTGACCCTTGTTATTAGGAACTCTTTGGGAGAAATGTTTTGAGGGTACTAGGGAATACTTTTCTTTCTTTCTTTCTTTCTTTCTTTCTTTCTTTCTTTTTGAAACACTGTAAGGAGGGGAGACATAGGATATGTCTCTAGTTTTGTTTTTCCCAGAATGCCTTTTTTCCCTCCCTTTTTCTGGTAATAGAATTCCTCTGCCTTCTGGAGGATCCTGTCCCTGTACTTTTAAAAAGTTAATTAATTAATTAATTAATTAACTAATTATTTTTATTGTGTTATGTTAGTCACCATAAAATACATCATTTGTTTTTGATGCAGTGTTCCAATATTCATTGTTTATGCACCACACCCAGTGCTCCATGCAATACGTGCCCTCCTTAATACCCACCACCAGGCTCACCCATCCCTCCACCCCCCTCACCTCTAAAATGCTCAGTTTGTTTCTAGGAGTCCACAGTCTTTCATGGCTTATTTCCCCCTCTGATTTCCCCCAATTCACCTTTCCTGTCCCTGTACTTTGAATGGGGCTCATCTATTTTCACTCTAGGGGTTGGCACTTGATGGGGCAGCCTAGCCAATCAGAATAACACATCTCTGGAGAAAGGAGAACCCTTTTGCACTGATGGTAGAAATGAAAACTGGTGCAGCCGCTCTGGAGAACGGTATGGAAATTCCTCAGAAAGTTAAAAATAGAGCTCCCCTATGATCCAGCAATTGCACTACTAGGTATTTACCTAAAGGATACAAAAAAATATAGATTTGAAAGGGTACATGCACTCCAAATTATGGAGAGATTATGTTAAGTGAGGTAGGTAAGTCTGAGAAAGAGAAATACCATATGATTTCACTCATATGTGGAATTTAAGAAACAAAATAGATGAACATATGGGAGGGAGTAAAAAGAAAAAAGAGAGAGGGAAACAGAATAGTGCATCCCGCTGGCCACAGTGATTGGTTTAGGAATGAGCATGTGACTCAGGCTGGGTCAATTAGATTCCCTTCAGGACTTTTGCTTCAGCTCTCAGGAATGTGGCAGTTTATTAGGAATTTGCTGGTGTAAGGTTGGAGGTGTGGATATGGTGCCATCTTTTCTTATCATAAAGCCTGACTGAGAATAAAATCAATAAAGAGGAAAAGAGGCAGATTCCTGATGCCATCATTTCAACCTCTGGATCTAGCTGTGTGCCCTGAATTACTCAGTTGCATGTCCCAGAAAAATCATTCCTGCCTGTTTTTTAGTTCATCTGTTTATTATGGTCTGACCTGCATTTTTTGACACTTGCAACTGAGTTTTGTCTTATGGAGGAATTAGCAAGAAACCAGCAAGGTGGTGGAATAGAGTATGATCATAGAGGGGGCTGAAACCAAGCAAAAACTATGGTTTTTGGGGATATGAGGGAGACATTACAGGACAAAATACAGAGTAATATGATAATTCTGCAGTAGGGTGGTGTTTTTGCTCTTGGTTGAGGGGGTCAAATCATAAGACGGCAGCTAAAAGCAGCTTTACAGAGTCTCCATTTGGATTTAAAGAAGCATATAGGAAAATTAAAATAACTTTTTAATTTAAAAACTGAAGTAACTTTTACATATAAATAATTTAATTGAATAGTGTGAATTATTCTTAGGCCTGCACCATATGATAAATCCCTTAGTTAATTAAAAAAGTTCTATTATTGAAGATATTGAAAAATATAACACAACTCTTGGTCAAGTTATTATTTTATTGACAAGTGAAAGAAGCAGCTCTGGATGAGTATAGGACAGGAAAGTGAATTTGTAGCTTCTGTACAGCAGTGTGAGAAGTACTAATTTAGAGGTATGTACAAGGTAATTGACAGCAAAGAGTAAGGATTTCTAGATCAGAGTGTAGATTTGGAAAGTTCCCTGGGGACTGAACTGACATGGAGGATGAGTAAGAGTTAGCTTGATGACAGAGGGCCTGAGAACATCCTAGGTATCATAAATGCAGAAGAATGGGAGACAGTAAGCAGCTTGGTGGAAATAAAATGTACATGTGGGAGAGGTGAGAGATGATGGTGGAAAGGTAGGCAAGCAGCAATCAACCATGAGGACGTTGTGTGTTCAGAATTTGAACCCGGTGGAAATTTATGGGGTACCATTGAAGGATTTTTAAGCAGGATGGTGACCATGTATTTAAATCTCCCAAGACATGTATTTTTAAAAGCTATGACTATATCTGTAGCTAGTCATAATTGCGTGGCAAATAAGGAAATGAGCAATTACTCTGACCTGTAGGGTGTTATAGGGAAAGCCTTGACTATCTATGAGGCTCTGATCAACAGGGCTTCCAAGGAGTGACTGGGTCATCGTTCTCATGGGGCGTTACCAAAGGCCTTGAGCAGAAAGAAAGCACTTTGAGAGAAGAAGGCTTTGTACTAGAGGGTGGTTACTGATTCAAATTCATGTATGTTGAGTCCCAGCTGGGCCTTGACATTGATCTTCTTACTCCTGGATCTGAAATAAATTCAGAAATACAGTCCTTTGGAATGAAAGCAAAAATAAGAGTGAGAAAGAAAGGGGAAATACAGAAAAGAATTAGCTTTACTTTAGTGAGAAATTCCCAGCAGGGTATTCTTTTAAGTAGCATGTGTTCTGTTCTATTCCATTAATTTTAAAAGGAGGACTACTAGAAATGACTTATCTGAGTAACCCAAAAGATTCAGATCAGCTAGTCAACTAATGGGACCCAGGTCACATTTTACATGAATGATGCATGAGTAGATGATAGATACAAAGAGCTTTGCTAAGTCTGCTGATATTTAGTGTCTACGAAATTGAAGGGTTTCAGTCATATGAATAAAGATTCTTCCAGTATAGTGATTTCCTATGTTTTGAAAGATTAACTAGTACACGCTTTTTTTTAGCAGTTTATTTTTTTGCTTTGACAAAAAGAAAAAATAAGGAAAAAGAAAGGTTAGGATGAACATATAGTAAAATATGGGGGGATTCATAGAACTGTACTATTTTCGTGTTTCTGAACGACCTTTTTTTGATGGAAAAGAGACCTGTGACCTTATTTGCATTTCAAATATTCCTGGAGTGGAATAGTAAAGATCAATGAATTGATTGTCAGAGAAACAGCATGAGTGACAAATTTCTTAGTAAAGAATAAAGAAATACAAAGGAGGAGGCTAGTAAGGTCTTCCCAATTCAGAAGTAATGGAACAAAAAAGGTCTCAGTTCTATTTTTGGTTTCACTTTTCTAAAATTTGAGGATTAGAAGAAAAATGCTGACCTGAAAAGTGCAGTTAAGTATTTTCTTAGTGCAAAATTATGTGACACTGGCATATGGCCCAATGTGTATTTTGGGGGTGGGCAACAATTCTACTTGTCTGGGGCATATTTTGAGAGAGATGCAATGTAACAGAAGTATGCAATGCAATATAACAGAAAATGGATTGTATTTGGAAGTTGAAAACCATCCTTCCAGAAACCCAGGCCTCAATTATTCAAGACCAGAGGATGGACTTCTTTTCAGAATGATTATAGTAGAAAAATTTATTATATTCAGAGGAAGTCCTGGTCCATAGAGAAGGGTGTATGCTAGTTTTACATCTCCACAATAATCAGCATGTAATTGTCCTAGAGCTGAGCAGTTTACAAATGTTAATCTTTAATAATTGCTGACTGGGTGAGGGCATCTTGAATAGTATCACACGTGTGGGATATTAGTAGTCTCATCTATTTGGAGTAGCAACAAGTTTAGTGTATCTCCTTTTTGTGGCCCATCTCTATTGGATGATGAAGATCTGGTCTATGCACCTTAGTTTCTGTTTGTTACCTCTCACTGCCCTCTTTGGATGGAAAGAGCCTGAGATGAGGATCTACCCGGATCCATGGGCAGGTCTAATGCTTTGCAGGTTGGGCAGGATGAGTAAGAAGAATAGAAGATTGTTGGCTTAGGATTTGGAGAATGAGAATATGGTTCTAATCTCAGAATAAGCCGAGTTAGAGAATTTGTGTGTCCTTATTGTATAAGCTTGAGTTGTGTTCCCCTGAAAGAAGTGTCCAAGTCCTAACTCCTAGGACTGTGAATGTGTGAATATGAATATGTGCTGTGAATGTGACTGTATTTGGAAATAAGGTCATTGTGGATATTGTTATCCACAATGGATCCACAAAAGATCCACAAAAGATGAGATTTTCTGGATTTAGAGTGGGCCCTAGATTCAGTGAGTAGTGTCCATATGAGAGAAGTACGGATGAGATTTAATACACAGAGACCCAAGGGATGAAGGCCATGTGAATGCAGAGCAGAGACTGGTGATATGCTGCTTTAAGTCAAGCAGCAACTGGAGCCACCAGAAGATGGAAGAGTCCCAAGGAACCTTTGGAGAGAGCCTGGCCCTACTGACATCTTAATTTCAGAAATCTCCAGAAAAAGCATCCATAATTTCAGAAATTGCGAGAGAATATATTTTTTTCTTTTAAGCCACCAAATTTGTGGTAAATTGTTATAGCAGCCCTAGAGAGCTAATAAACTCATGAAAACACTATTAGTCTGGAGACTCTAATTACAACATCATGCCACTGGGTGAAAAGCCCAAAGAGAGGGCTATGGCAATCCTGGGTTGACTGATCTTGACTCTAGAAGGAAAATGGGATCATGGCTACAAGGGAGTGAAGAAGGAGAAGGACACCCAGTGGAAAAAGTTAAAGAAGGACTTAATCATCCTGTACAAATAGGGCCACAAATAAGGCCATTCCGTGCTCCCTCAGGAGGAAGACTCTGGGTCGCTCCATAAAGTCGAGAATTCCTAGTTGAGATTCTCGCTAAAAGCAAAGCTACCGTAGAATGGGTGGGGAGTGTCATAAATACCTCCTATTGACTCATGACCAGCTGGAGTATTTTTGACTCGGTTAAACATATATTTTTATACTTGAATTTTCTTCCTGTTTTCTGCTTTTATCTTTCTGTTTCTTCTGTTATGTTTATAGGGTATATTGGTGGGAGTTAGCTTGGTACTTTGGTTTAGAGGTTACAAAATCTAAGGAAAAGATCATGATAGAACTAATATAAGAATGGACACTCAGCAACCTTACACTTGAAGCTGGGTGCAGGGCCCAATGAGACTTTGGGTGTTTGGATACCTTCCCTGTCCCATTTTGGGCAGAAGGTAGACATTTTATTGATTATATGAGGGACAGTTACATTGTGTTAAGTAGTCATATTTTAAAATATTTTATGTATTTATTTATTTAGGGAGGAGGAGCAGAGGGGGAGGGAAGTGAAGGGGGAAAGAATCTCAAGCAGATTCTCTGATGAGTGCAGAGCTGAGGTGGGACTGGATCTCACAACTCTGAGATTATGATCTGAGCAGAAACTAAGAGTAGGACACTTAATGGACTAAGCCACCCAAGCAGTCATATTTTTATACAGCAGATGCATGGGAAGAAGGATGTCTGTTGGTTTGAACAGCTAAAGAAGTGGACATTTTTCAGGCGTTTTGACACCCAGAATCTCGAGTTTTTGTTTCTGTGTGGGAGTTTCACTACTTTATGAGTCTTTGAGGAGGCTGAGTCTGCTTTTTACTGTAGAAGCCAAGCACTTTCCCAGCCTCCCTTGCAGGTAGGACAAAGGCATATGACTTGGATTCCACCAGTCAGACTTATGTACCCAGAGCTGGAAACTAGAGCTAGAAGGTATGAAGAAACAGGAGCCCTGCGGACACCTGGTAGCAGCAGCTCCCTCCCTTCTCCATCCAGTTCTGAGGGGGCAACATGGCAGGGTTCTATATGCTTTTGTCAGTGTCTTGTGTTGGTGGCTTTGGAGATAAAAGCTGTAGTGTTGATGTGTAGTGGTGTCTTCTCAGGGCTTGATCTGCAGCCTGAGTTCTTGGCTGCTCCCCCACCCCAAGGCTGGGTGTCTGATCCCTCTGTCTGTGAGCCACCAAATATCTTATTAATAAGTTACTTTTCTCTTTAAATAAGCCAAAATTGTTTTCCCTGCTTGTAGGATTCTGATATGGTATTCCAATTAGGGTTTTTATGGTCTTTAAAAATATATTTTTATTTGATACAAACAAAAGTGTATAAAATGTAAATGTAAGTGAAACAAAATAATATGCATCCAAAGTAAGACCAAGAACATTACCCTCTTTTCCCCAGAAGATAAGCAGTATCTGAAATTTTGTCTTTATTGCCCTGTTGCTTCTTCAGAAAATAGTTCTATCACCTATCTGGGTATGTCTAAACAATATAATCTTTACTTCTGCTTATCTTTGAGATTTATCAAAATAGTACCATTTTTTTTCTTTTTAACTGAACACTAGTTCATACATGTAGATAGTAAGGGAATGATATTAATGACTTCTACTTTTTGACTTTCAAAACCTTTATCATCTATTGAGGTTGAATATTTTATTTATTTCAAATTCTCCACTAGAATTCTTATACGAAAATCCAATAGAGCTAGAGAAAGACGACATATTCCAGGAATACCTCATGCTGTTTTTTCATGGGCAGCAAGGAAGAACAGGTGCAGGGAACCATGAGGTCATGCAGGTTTCTAGAGGGACTGTGACTGGCTAGAGGGAGCCAAAGTCTTAAAGGTGATGCATTTTGGGAGAGCATGTGGATGGAGAGTGGTAACAGTGACATAGCATTGTATCAGCAAAGAAGGATGAGAGACAAAGAAGCCATGCATGGTTCCTAGGTACCAGACAGTGTGTGCATGTGTGTGTGTGTGTGTGTGTGCGTGCGCGTGCGCACGCCCATGTGGGGAGGTGTGAGAGAGCAAAAGTCTTGGAGAAATGATAGGTTGTATAATATCTGGAAAGAAGAGGAAAGGGGATTTTGAAGAATTTCTGTGAGTCATAAATTTAATTTCCTTTAGTACTCTTCAAAAGATGAAAACAAAGTTTGGATTGCCTTTTTAATTTTTTAATGGGTTCCATTTTTGAGAACAATTTTAGATTTATATTAAAACTGAGACCATGTACCCAGTTTCCCCTATTACTAACATATATCAGTATGGTATCTTTGTTACAAATAATGAGCCAATATTGATATATTGTTATTAACTAAAGTCCATGTTTTATTCAGACTTCCTTCATTTTAATAAAACAGAAATTCTCTGTTCCAGGTTCTCAGCCAGGATCTCTCATTACATTTACTGGTCATGTCTCCTCAGACTCCTTTTGGTGATGGCAGTTTCTCAGCCTTTTCTCATTTTTAGTGACCTTGCCAGTTTTGAGGTCTCCTGGGCAGGTATTTTGTAGGATGTCTCAATTGGAATTTGTCTGATATTTTTCTTATGATTGGATAGGATTACAGGTTTTGGGAAAGAAGACCACAGAGGTAAAGTGCTATGTTCATTATATGGTATCAAGAGTACATACTATCAATGGATTGCCTTTTAAAGCCATTTTATTTCTTAGACTTCATTGTTGTTGTTGTTGTTTTTAAAGATTTTATTTATTTATTTGACAGAGATCACAAGTAGGCAGAGAGACAGGCAGAGAGAGAGAGGGAAGCAGGCTCCCCACTGAGCAGAGAGCCCAATGTGGGGCTCGATCCCAGGACCCTGAGATCACGACCTGAGCTGCAGGCAGAGGCTTAACCCACTGAGCCACCCAGGTGCCCCACTGTTGTTGTTTTTAAAGATTTATTTATTTGAGAGAAAGAGAGAGAGCAAGCATGAGTTGGGGAAGGGGCAGAGGGAGAGAGTCTCAAGCAAACTCCCTAGGCAGGGCTCAATCTCACAACGCATGAGATCATGACCTGAGCTGAAATCATGAGTTGGACGCTTAACTGACTGAGCCACCCAGGTGCCCCTGTTGTTGTTTTTAGTGCAACTTCATTAATAGCTGGGCTGAGGACCGTGGAGTTTATTCTGGTTGCAACTGAACATAGAAGAAACACCTGCTTATTAAAAGAAGCCAAGCATTACAGGAATATTGTGTATGGCTTCTAATGAAGACTCTCACAGTATAGAAGCTGCCATCGAGCATTTACACTGCATCACTACCTCCCCTCTCCCCAGCTCTCTCTCCTTCCCCGAAACCCTGTGCTCCAGTGGGAGAGAAAGATCTTGGGCTCTTGCTCTTGGCTGGTGCCTATTTGGTGTGTGTTATTTTCACCTCGGTTAAAGTATTAGGAAGAAGTGACCTTAGAGATGACTTTTCCTTTTTGCCTCCAAAGGCTCCCTGCTCCCTACTCAAATCCATCTTGACTGCATAGAAGGTAAGTGAGAGAGATTTTTGTGTTTTTTGTTTGTCTATTTATTTTCTGAACCTTTTGCTCTCTCTTTACGGAAACCTGGAGACCTCAGTTTGTACATACCTTTGGGTAGAAGATACCACCATACAGAATGCTGGATTGGACACACTAATGTCATATAGATAGCATGTATGCTTTGTTAGTTTGGAAGGTGCTTTTGTGTATGTAAAGTTTTGATTCCCATGATAAATTTGTGAGCTAGGTAAACCATGTATTTATTATGTTGGTCTTATAGGAAATAGAGGGAAAATGAGTTTAAATAATTTGCTCAAGATGACAAAGTAAATGCTGAGGACAGAACTCTATACGAGATCTGCTGGCTGCAAGTTACTGCCTCAGTGTTTGGTTTGTTTGTTTGTTTGTGCTACCCCAACAACACACCCGGGTGGCTTAATCACAGGCATTGATTGTCTCACACTTCTGGAAGCCAGAATGTCCAAGATCAAGATGCCAGCAAGGCCACATGCCCTCTGAAGGTGCCAAGGAAGGATCTGGTCCAGGTCTTTCTCCCAGCTTCTGGTAATTTCTTGCCTTGTGGTGGGCAGAACTCCAGGCTTCACATGGCATTCTCTGTATACATGTGTGTGTGTGTGTGTGTGTGTCTGTGTCTTGTGTTCCTCACTGTAACTGTTAAGCCACACCACCTCTCTCATAGCCCCTCATTTCTTTTAATGGCACCTTGCCGCTTAGTTTCTCTCAGAGGTCTAGCATAGAGTGTGTATAGCATTTCGGGGTCTCAAGATGGTCTCTCCTGGGAGTGGGGAGAGGCTCTTGGCAGCCAGTGCCCTGCAAAAGGTGCAGGTGTTCTGGATGGCCCTGCTGACGGACTTCCTTTTAAAATGCCAGAGCCATTAAGTACAGCGCATTTGTTCTGGAGAAGAGTGGGTTGCAGTCAGCAGGAGTAAAAGGCATGCCACTTACTGGTCTAAAAAGGTGTTTAGCAGCTACAAATAACCCCCCTGGATTAATGGAATCAACAGTCTTTAGGTCTCCAGATGCACAGGGGCCATTTATCCGACATGCATTCATTTAGTCAACAAGCCGTGGTGCCGGTTCGGGTTGAGCTGATCCCGAATCGAGACTGCCGTCCTTCCTCTTAAGGCTTTCTTCAATAATTATTCTGTTATTGACACATCACTGACCCAGGCATGACTAATGGTTTAGTATTACTGAGAGATGCAGCTAAAGGTCACCTCGGGTGGGGGTGGGGGTGGGGGTCTGAGCTGACATTTCCATGGTACCACGGTGGAGCAAATGGAGATTTTAAGGGGCAGACCCTGCTCAGTCTTTACAGCCGACTTGAGTGCCATTACAATGCTGCATAATCAAATTTTTCCCTTTTCTGAAATCTTCGTTCCGCTTATTAATTAAGTGAAATGACACAAGAGGGTGAGTGCTGGTGGTCTGCGGCACACTTAGGTGTATTGTTAGGGCAGCAGCACAGGGTTGATTACAGTCCTTGCGAACAGTAGCAGGTTACTTATTGGGTAATAAGACAGACCCAGGAGTGTCTTTGTAAGAGTTGAAAGAGGAATTTTCAGATAAAGGAGAAAAAAATGTTTTTAATGAAATTTGGAAAATGGGGTCAGAGAATAATTTATGGACTAGATCTTGCCCTCCAGCATTTGCAAAGATAGAAAGAAGATGGGATGGGGGGATGGGGGGTGGTTGGAGAATACAGAGCTTCAGGAAATTTCTCATTACCTACATCTCCCTGTTTCCTGTCCATCTGTTACCCCATGTCAATGGATTGCTTGTATTTCTAGGTGAGGTTTGCCATCATCTCCTTAAGATGCCTTTCTCTTATAAATACTGGAAGGCCTGCCTGTAAAAGACAATGGCTGGTTACTTGCACTATTGTCAGTTTTCTTAGATGAGCCCTTGGTAGAGTATTGCCTCACGGAGACTTTAGACTTTGTGTTTTGTGCCCAAAGACAGGCTGGAAACATTACTGTGATCAGTCATCAGAGATCAGTGCCTTGCCCATTAAAATGATGCCACAAATGTTTCCTGAATGAACAGAGGGACCCAAAAAAGGATCCATTCTGTTGACTCACTGTGGTGGACCTGGAGATCCTTTCTAAGGACTGAAGATCTCACACCCCCAGTGATGAGGGTGCTGCAGGCAGCTGTCCTCAGTTCTCAGTCCCTTCTGTGTTGTCCCAGATGAGGTGATAAGCCTTGGACGAGGTCAGGCCCCTTCCTGGGGAGCTGCATCTAATGACCAGTGCTGAAGGGATACTGGGGGCCCTCTCCATCAGTGGGGGCAATATTAAGGGATCAGGCCATCTTCCAAATTTCCCAGAAGTTTGGCTGAGCTGTCCAATGAAACTGCACAATAGTCCAATTTCTCCCTCTGCCCAATTTTATGACCTTTCCTTCTCTTCCACAGGTGTTGGATCCCAAGAGCACCCCCTAAGAATGTCCTGTGCACTCATCTCTGTCTCGGAGTCAGCTTCTTGGGCAATCCAAACTGTGATATTGATGAAATTGTGTGGGTGTCATGTGTTCTGCCCCAAAGATGGGAGAGATTTGGGGACTGACTGGGTAGGTTGAAAAGACAATGTGCTACTCATTGATCGAGGAGAGACTCTTCTTTGTGTCTAGAACCTTTCTGTGGAATTTACAGGCTGGAACAGAGCCAATTCTGCCAGCAGCTGCACTCTACCCCACTTCCCTGCTTTGCTCTGGTATCTAATGGCTGCAGTTATCTTAGAACCAAACTCTTTGATCCTCTCCCCTTTAAGGCTAGACTGTGCTGGGACTAGTTTACTGGAAATGTGACTATATGAAACAGCAGACATTCATGAAAAATGGGCACATGAAGTTAATAGCATTTCCTCCTTGACTTATTGCATTTTCAGGAGAATATTGAAGCTATTAAAATGTGCATTTGGGAAACAGGCTGTGATGCCATCTGCATATTTTTTGTGACTCTTGTTTTTTTTCTTTTTTTTTAAGAATTTATTTATTTATTTGACAGACAGAGATCACAAGTACGCAGAGAGGCAGGCGGGGGGCGGGGAGCAGGCTCCCCACTGAACAGAGAACCAGATGCGCGGCTCGATCCCTGGACCCTGAGATCATGACCTGAGCCGAAGGCAGAGGCTTAACCACTGAGCCACCCAGGTGCCCCTGTGACCCTTGTTTAAAGGGTTTCATCTGGTTCTCTGAAAAATGAAGTGGGGGGTGGCTGGTTGGCATAGTCGGTTAAATGTCTGACTTTTGGTTTCAGCTCAGGTCATGGTCTTGGTGTCACGAGATCGGGTGCTGTGTCAGGCTCCATGCTGAGTGTGGAGTCGGCTTGGGATTCTGGCCCTCTCTCTCTCTGGCCCTCCCACTCATGCATGCTCTCTCTCAAATAAATAAATCTTTAAAAGAGAAGTGAAAGGAAAAATTCTGGCAGTGCCTTCTATTTACGTTCTTCCTTTCTTTTTCTAGGGCAGATGATTTCATGCAGACCTTTCATGCATTCTGGATCATCTATGTTTATTTGCTCCTGCCATTTGCGTGGCTCTATTGTTAAGAGAAGAGAATATGAGAGAAGAAAAGTTATGCTCCTTAGAGGCTTTTCCAATTAACTGTTTGAAGAGACTTTGAAAAAATGCCTAAGTGTGAGGCACTATTTGTATTCCCAATTTCATTTTTATGTTACACGTACTTTTAAGTGTAATTTACCAAGGCTTAACACTTGTATTCTTTTAGGGGCATTACAAAGAGCATTGCACATTTATTACAGCCCTTTAAATGGCTGTGTTTTATTTCCATATTCTTTTAAATGGTTATTGAGTAGATTTGGTGCTCTTCCTGTAGTTAAAGTGCATTTTTTTATTGTACATAAATGGTAAATAATTGATACCTGCCATATGCTTCTCTCTCTCTTTCTGAGTTCCCATTCCCCTTCCCCTCCTCATTCTCTTCCCTTCCTTGTTGCTATTGGTTTCTGCCCTTATCTTGCTCTCTATCCTTTCCTCCCCTCTCTCTGCAGGTCTCCCCTGCTTTCAACACCATTTTCTTTGCCTCTCCATGTGCTCATTTGAGAGGGGTTTTTATATGGATTCTTGAGACCATTGCATTACTCAGTGGGGGTGGAAGAGGGGGGAAGGGCATACAGCTTTTTATTAAGTGATGCCTAGATCAAGAATTCTAAATAAGAGAGCAGTTTCAGAGAATGGTGCCTGAATTTTCTTTTTCTTCAGATTGCTGAATTGAGACTGGGCGAATTCTTGTTCCTTGCCCCTGCTTCTCTGACTAACCAGTGACAACCTCTAGAAGCTTCGAATTAAGGAAGATGTACCAAGTGTCTGAGACCATTCTTAGCAGCAAAACTTCTCAAGTTGAACAATTTTAAAGGGGCTCTCATTAGAGAATGAGAAGAGAACTAGTGCAAGAGGAAATTTAAAGAATGTTCAGTTGGATGAGCTTGTTTGGGGGGAAATTCCTACTATATTTAAGCCACAGAACAATAGAAATTTTGGATTTCTTTGCTTTTAAATCTCCAGAAGGCAAAAATCAAAACCCAGTTATAGATGTTACAGCCCACAAATACTAGAATAGTTTTCTTTTTTTCAAATTTTAAAAAAGGATTTGAAAATTCATATGGAAATACAAGGAACCCGGAACAATCAAAACAGTCTTGAAAAAGAAGAGCAAAGTTGGAGGACTTGTGCATCTCAATTGCAAAATTTACTAAAAAGCATCAATAATCAGGCCAGTGCAGTACCAGGAGAAGAACTAACATATTGATCAATGGACCAGAAATGAGAGTCCAGAAGTAAACCTACAGATCTGTGGCCAACTGATATATGATTAAAGTGCCAAGATCATTTAATGGAGAAAAAAATAGACTTTTCAACAAATGGTGCTGGTACACGCAAAGAAATGAGGTTGGATCTCTACCTTATACTGTATACAAAATTAACCAAAAATGGATCAAAAGCCTAAATGTAAAAGCTAAAACAATAAGCCTCTTAGACATGGAGTCTTTGTGACCTTGGATTTGGCAATGGATTTTTAGATCTGACACTGAAAACACAAACAACAAAAGAAAAAATAGATAAATTGGACTTCTCTAACACTGAAAACTTATTTTTCAAAGTACACTACTGAGAAAGTGAAAAGGCAACCCACGGAATGGGAGAAAATATTTCCAAATCATAGATTTGATGAGAGACTTGTATGTAGAATACATCAGGAATTCTTACCGTTCAGTACGAGGTAAGTCAGATTTAAAAATGGGCCAAAGACATGAGTAGACATCCTTCTAAAGACGATAACCGAAAGACCAACAACTGTAAGAAGAAATGCTAAACATCATTAGCTATCAGGGAAATGAAAATCAAAACCAGAATGAGATATTATATCACACTTGTTATAATGAAAAAGAGACAATAACCAGTATCATTGGGATGTGGATAAATTGGGAACCTCATACATTGCTGGTGGTACCGTGAGGTGTTGCAGTCATTCTGGAAAACAGTATCTAGTGGTTCCTCAAAGGATAGAACACAGAGGTATCATATACAGTAGAACCCAGCAATTTCACTCGTAGACACACAGAGGTATCATATACAGTAGAACCCAGCAATTTCACTCGTAGACACACACTCAGGAAAAGTGAAAACATATGTCCACACAAAAACTTGCACATGAAATGGTCATACCAACATTACCTATAATAATTGAAAGGTAGAAATAAACCAAATGTCCATCAACTGATGAATGGATGAATAAAATGTGTTATGTTCATATAACAGAAGGTTATTTGGCCATAAAAAGGAATGAAGTACTGACAGATGCTATAGTGTGGATGAACCCTGAAAACATTATACTAAGAAAAGAAGCCAATCACAAAAGCCCGCATAATACATGATTTCATTTTTAAAATAATTTTTTGAAGATTTTATTTATTTATTTGACAGACGGAGATCACAAGTAGGCAGAGAAGCAGGCAGAGAGAGAGGAGGAAACAGGCTCCCTGACGAGCAGAGAGCCCGATGTGGGGCTCGATCCCAGGACCCTGGGATCATGACCTGAGCCGAAGGCAGAGGTTTTAACCCACTGAGCCACCCAGGCACCCCATACATGATTTCATTTTTATGAAATATCAAGGATAGGCAGAAAGTAAAGACAGCAAGTAGATTAGTGATTGTCTAATGCAAGGGGGCTTGATGGGGACCCCGGGGAGTGATAGCTAAAGGATCTGGGGTTTCTTTTTGGGGTGATAAAATGTTCAAAGATTGTGGTGATAATCACACATAACTCTGAATATAGTAAAAACTATGGAGTTGTATACTTTAAATGTCTGAATTGTGTGGCATGTGAATATAGCTCAGTAAATTATAGCTACTCACAAAAATTAGAATCTCCAATAATTAAAAAAGTTGGAGAATTTTCAAGTTGTGGAAGGTGACTGTTCCCCAAAGGCAAAGTTGCCACCTCTTTGAATAATAACTTCTAAATCTCGATTGCTGTAAGTAAGCAATTATTCCTGTTTTACAGATGCAACAATCGAGATTCAGAGGGTTAAATGACTAGCCCAAGGTCATACAGACAATTCATGGTAGTGATGGTGAACCAAGATGCCTGTCATAGCCTCTTAGTGCAGAGTTCTGTCCTACCACTCTTCCCAGAGAGTCCTGTTCTGAGTCCCTTGGAGGCACCAGAAATCAGAAACAAAACTGCCCTTGCTTATCTTCTTATACTGTTGCTCTGAACTGACCTAAGCCAATTTTAAACACACAACTCTTAAGTCGGTAGATGACAGAAGCTGTGGAGGTATTTGAGACAAGTGAGAGGAGTGAGAGTTAGTTCCTCCCTCCCAGCCTTTCTACTGGGTTTTAATGGAAGCAGATCTCAAGAAAATTCTGGCCCACACAGGAAGGCTTATCAGTCGCACGAGCAGGCAGGCATACAATAGCTCAAATGACCTGCTCTGCAAACACGATGACATCTCAAGCCTCTGTCCTTTTAGTTGTGTCTGTCCCCACCTATGTGGAAGGTCTGCTCCAGGTGGCCATGGCAATAGTCCAGAGGCAGGATTCTGTTCTCCTACAGTTCAGACAACTGGAAATCCTTCTGGCTAGTAGCTGGACCTGGGGCTATTCGGAGATCAAGCCCCAGGCACCATCTCAAAATGGTAGGCTGCTGCTCTAGCTGGATTCTGATACTCTTTACACAAGGATGGGGAGACGATTAAATATTTTAGCCAAGCTATGCTTCTTGAATACATTTAATTTCACCAATAAAGCCTCAGATTCCACTTCTGAAAAATGATGTATTTAAAGAGTAGTGTTGTAAATATGTGGAAACTTTTGTGATATACTAACTAAAAAGTTATTAACTCAATTAATGGCTTTAAATAAAGTCATTTTAAAGATTTCTAAAATTCACTATGCTAGTTAGGAAAACCTTGCATGCCAATTGAGATAGACAGAGGCACTTTTAAAAAAAGATATTATTTATTTATTTTATTTTATTTTAAATTTTATTTTATTTTCAGTGTTCCAAGATTCATTGTTTAGGCACCACACCCAGTGCTCCATGCAGTATGTGCCCTCCTTAATACCCACCACCAGGCTCACCCAACACACCACCCCCTCCCCTCCAAAACCCTCAGTTTGTTTCTCAGACTCCACAGTTTCTCATAGTTTGTCTCCCCCTCCAATTTCCCACAACCCCCTTCTCCTCTCCATCTCCCAATGTTCTCCATATTATTCCTTATGCTCCACAAGTAAGTAAAACCATATGATAATTGACTCTCTCTGCTTGACTTATTTCACTCAGCATAATCTCCTCCAGTCCTGTCCATGTTGATATAAAAGTTGGGTATTCATCCTTTCTGATGGAGGTGTAATACTCCATTGTATATGTGGACCATATCTTTTTTATCCATACATCCGTTGAAGGGCATCTTGGTTCTTTCCACAGTTTGGTGACTGTGTCCATTGCTGCTATGAACATTGGGGTACAGATGGCCCTTCTTTTCACTATATCGGTATCTTTGGGGTAAATACCCAGTAGTGCAATTGCAGGGTCATAGGGCAGCTCTATTTTTAATTTCTTGAGGAATCTCCACACTGTTTTCCAAAGTGGCTGCACCAGCTTGCATTCCCACCATCAGGGTAAGATATTGCTTATTTATTATTTGAGAGAGGGAGAGAGAGAGATTGAGAGAACAAGTGGGAGGAAGGGCAGAAGGAGAAGCAGACTCCCTGTGGAGCAGGGAACCCAA
>PISX010018430.1:0-40721 GCA_004024625.1 Mellivora capensis
GCTGGCGCACAGCGGCTCGAGGGGAGTCTCTCCGATTTCCCTCGTTCGAGAGGCGGCTCCCCGCGCCCGGCTGTGCAGTGCGGCGTCCTCGGACCTCTGGGTGCGCACCTGCCTAGTCCCAGCAGCATTGAGTGCGGGCAGGTGTTAAATCATGTATTTATGCTGCTTACACAGTAAGCCTGTGAACGGAATTATGATTCCCTGCTTGAAGTTAGGCATTTTGTTAACTTTTCTATATCCCCCTGTCGCTTTTAAACTTTGGGTGGCTGCTGCCGAGGCTTTCTGATCCAGCCTGTTTCACTCGAATTCTGTTGAATGATTTTATTTGCTTTTGATCTTTTGGTGCATAGGATCAATAGGGCTGAAGTGAAATCGCTTTCATGGTTTCTGGTTTTGCTGCCTTCCTGGAGCAGGAGGCCTCTGGATGCCGCGTAAAAAATGTCAACTTTCAGCGAATTTCAGTGACAAACACTTCACGCGTTTCAGCAGCATTTTAAAGTAGAAACTTTTAAAAAATGTTTAAGATTCCCCACCCTTGCCCCTTACTTTTCTACATTACATTATTTCAGGTTTAATTTGGTGCTATTAAAAGAAAGCGGTCTTTTAGATGAGCAACAAGAGTTCTCACTTTTCTGTCCTTTATTTACCCTGTCACATCTTACTGCTCATACCCAGATATTTTACCCTGGGGCTGCGGTATTGGATACATTTGTGGGAGGCTACAGCTGCGTTGCACAAATTTCTTGGATAACTTGTGAGTCATAAAATTTTAGATCAGGGGGCACACACTGAACATTATTTAGGTAAAGTGTTAAATTTATGATGTGGGAGGCATATATATAGAATTAACGAGTTTAGGAAAAAGAAATTTTTAGTTCAGGAAGAGAAACCTATATGAAAAAGGAAATACAGAAATCTGCATTTCCCTCCAGCCTCTCCCCTTCCCATGATGAATGTTTTAATGGCAGAAATAATATACAATTGGTTTAGTTTTGGACTGTTAGAGACATTCGAGGTCCGCCAGTTCAGCTGCTTCAGATTACAAATGAGAAAACCGAGACCAATGAGGTTAAATGACTTGCTGTGGCTGCTGGAGCCCCTCCTTGACAAAGCTGGGCCTAGGGCCCAGGTTTTCTGATTTTAGGGCTCTTTTTACCATCCCCCTGATAATATTCTCTTCATAGTTTGGATAGATTTTTAAACATTACTTTTTTCTTCTACCTTCTTTTGCTGTCTGATTTAATCTGAAAATTAGTCATTCCTATTACTAAGCTTAATCGTACCCTATAAAAACCTTTCAAAAAGTGCCCTCTCACTCAAGCCCCACCTACAAATTTGCTGATTTTTTTTAAATTTATTTATTTGTCAGAGAGAGGGAGAGAGAGGACAGGCAGAGTGGCAGGCAGAGGCAGAGGCAGAAGCAGGCTCCCCGCTGAGCAAGGAGCCCGATGTGGGACTCGATCCCAGGACGCTGGGATCATGACCTGAGCCGAAGGCAGCTGCTTAACCAACTGAGCCACCCAAGTGTCCCAAATTTGCTGATTTTGAAACCTCCCTCCTGTCTTGCCTCAGTCACATTGGCCTTTGGCTTGGAATGCCTTTTTGCCTCCTTCCCTGAAGTCCTGCCCACACTGCGAGGTGTAACTCAGGTGTGGTCTCTTCCTGAAGCCTTCCTTGATTACTGCAGCCAGAAAGTAGGTCTCCCTCTTCCAAACCCTATAGCATGTATTACTGTTGTCTGTGCTGCTGGTGTCTGTGTCATCTTTAGTAACCCTGATTATTATATTTTAGCACGTGTCAACTTCCTGATCAGTTTGTAAGCTCTTAGAACTTAAAACCTATGACTTGGACATCCCATCCAGCACCAAGCACTAAGTATGTTCTCAGCCACTGTTCGTGGGAGGTGAAGTATGGCTCATTTTGTAAAGGGATTTTTTTTTTAATTTATTTGTCAGAGAGAGAGGGAGAGAGAGCAAGCGAGCACAGGCAGACAGAGTGGCAGGCAGAAGGAGAAGCAGGCTCCCTGCTGAGCAAGGAGCCCGATGTGGGACTCGATCCCAGGAACGCCGGGATCATGACCTGAGCTGAAGGCAGCCGCTTAACCAACTGAGCCACCCAGGCGTCCCTGTAAAGGGATTTTAAAAAAAGATGTTTTTTACTTATTTTGAGATAGAGAGCGGGGTGAGGGAGACGATCTGAAGCCGACTCCGCACTGAGCTCAGAGCGTGGTGCAGGGCTGGATCTCATGACCCCGAGATCCTGACCTGAGCTGAAACCAAGAGTCAGTCGCTTAACCAACTGAGCCACCCAGGCGCCCTTTGTACAGGGATTTGATGTGGATATTGTGTAATACGGGGGAGGCCACCTTAGAGGAATAGCAAGACAGTGGCTAAGTCAAACCAGCCTAATGGGGTGATTCTCATATTTTGATGAGAGCTCCTGGATCAGTTTGGGGAGTGCTGGTGAAGGGGTAAAATCATAACAGAGCGGAGAGTTGCCCAAGCCTGCATTTAAGCATGTGACCCTTAAGAGCTTAGTGGAAAGCACAGATTTAAGAAATGATGTAAAGGAAAAGTGAAAAGCTTTTGGTAAAAGACTACATGCAGAGAAGAAAAGACATATTGAAAGTCAGTTTCAGGCTTGGTGTGTTGATAACGGGCTTATAATGTTTTTACCTTATAAGTACCTCTGATTGTGACATTATCTTTTAATGTTTCTTACAGTTGTTGTATTCTAGATGACAAGCTTTTGGGGGGATGATCTTTAACCCCTCACAATGCTAGGCACATAGTTTTGCAGTATTAGATGCTCAATAGTTGTTGCATGAATAAATAAGTGGGTTTTTTTGGCATGGGGAAGGTGGGCATTTAGGATCTTAGAGCTATCAGGTAGTGCCTTATCCAGACCATCCCTTCATTATAAGAAGAGAAAGTGAGTTATGCTTAACTAAGCTAGTTAGTATGAACAGAGGCTCTGGCTACACCATCTCCTCACTACTATCTCATTTCATTATCTCTAACTTTTTGAGGTTATTTGCCTCAAGATTAATTTGAATTGGCAACACAGCACTCCAGTTAGAGATGTTCTGTGGATCGAAAACCCTCAGAGGCCAATCTAAAGGGGGGAACTTGGTGGCCAATGGGAGGATATCTGTGTTATTGGAAGCGATGAGACCCAAGGGATGACTGGTCATTTCCAGGTTGAGTATAGAGTGAGGAGGGTGAGGCTGCAGTCCTGGGAGTCTGCATGAAGGAGTTGAGGAGGAGTCTGGAAAGGACGTGGTAGCCTAGCTTCTCTGGAACAGAAGACATAAACATAGGGGCCCAAAGTCCTTGGACTGCGAGTGTATTTGGGAGATATATTTTACACTACCGGGAGGTAAAGAGCAATGGCTGTGGGGGTAAGGTTGAGAGAGAATTGTGATCGGACTCTCTACTTGGAAAAATAAGACAGAAGACAGTGTTTCTGAACCCAAAATAAGGTCAAGAGGTGGTTTGAGATATTTGTTTACTTGGAACAGGTGTTGCAGATACCATTTTGCAAATCAAAACACAACCTTTTCATTGGGCTGCGCACAGCATCGACGGAGCTGTTGACAGTGCATCTTTTACACTAACATTCACAGTGTAATTGACCACCAGCTTCAACTGCTAGTGATGCTTATTCTTGTAAAGGAGTCAAGGAGAGAGAGTGGTCGAGAGGAGAGACAGAGCTTGAGAGATGGTTTGCCAGAGGGAGGGGAAGGGTTGGCCAGGTATAGAGGGATTACCTCTTTTTTTTTTTTTTTAATCGTGATATAGTCAAAATTGGTTGGACAACCAAATGCAAAGTCAGGTAGTATGTTGAAGTTAATGTCTCATACTCTTAAAAAAATGCCCCAAAGATTGCATTCTAGAATTATATGCCCTAGCACTATTATAAAATGACTGTATTCTGAATCTTTCTCAAAATAATAATGGTAATATTAGTAACTAGCATTATAGACACTGCACCAAACACTGTTCTAAACACTTTATAAGTGATATGTCATTAAGTCTTTACTCCTGCTTTACAGATGAAAAACTGAGACTTAGATAAAGTTACATTTCTGAGGTCATACAATTGATGAATGTTGAGGTATGTTTTGATCCCAGGCCTGCCTGTCTTCAGGCATGGAGAGCTCTAATAACTTAATTAAATATCTTAACAAAATGCAAAGCTTTATCTGTGGTAACTCTAATAGATGCTTAGAATGATGACAGATTTTAGCTGTGTGAAACTCTCAATATTTTGAGCCAGACTTTAATCTGAAAACAAAACAACAGTGGTGAATCTTCCCAGTTTTTGTTTTTATTTTAAAAATTATTCCACCTAGTCTTTATTTCCTTTTTTACCCTCAAGGCATTATAAGGCGATCAGCAACTCTTTCTCTGGATGCACCGTAAAGCTATTTCTGTTCTGCTCCCATCCTCTTTTAGGGGGTAGAACAGTGGTAATGGAGGTGAGTTGGTGTAGTGATCCAGGAGATGCCTCTGAGTTGGGGGTGTGTGAAATTCACTTTGTGTATGAGTTTAAGGACTCTCGGGTGATCATGTTTGTAATGATTTTTTCCCCCTGAGGTGGCAGGATTTACTGCTGGAAGCTCTTGGAATATCTATGGGTCTTGACCCTTATCCTGATCTCAGGTCTTTGAACTGTGGTCAAAACCCCCAGGGAAAATCCAGGCTTGAACTCATTCTTCTGGGATCCTCAAGATCAATGAGTTCTGAAGTCAGTGTGGACTTGTTGCAGTTGGAGGTGGGTGTAGAGACCTCAGGGAAGGTCCCAGGTCAGAGACAAATAATTTAGAGTCAGGACTGGCAGTCCCCAGATTTGACCAGTGAATTGCCCTTGAGTAAGTGCCTCCCTTCAACCTCCTTGATGAACCTAATTACTCCCTCATGCGTGTCTGGAAATGGAATCCCTCTGAGAGTGTTCTTCTCCTCCCCGTGCTGAGTCCTGTTTCCATTGCTTGCTTCTGCTTCACCTTTTCCTGGTTCTGTGCTTTCCCAGGGCATGTGCACTGGATAGGAAAGGAAAGGAAAGGCCACCGGCTTCTGGCCTTCGCCCATTTCAATTCTCAGCATCCAAGAACTCATTATTACCACCCAGCTCTTTCCCTGAACAAAGATCCAAATCCACGTTTTCTTCTGATGATGATGAAAATCAGGGACCAGGAGAAAGAGGCCTTTGTACTGCAGGCAGGTTTATAGGTTATAAAATGGCTGTACAAGTTTGCTGGAAATTTTGCTGACCTAAAAGATCATGAGACGTGAGGCTGTGTCAGCTTTGATCGTCTTCTTTTCCGTGTTCCTGTGTCTCAAAGTACTTACTGGCTGTTTTTGGTGAGAAGTGTGTAACATGTCTTCTGTAAAAGCAAGTTGCCTTTTAGTAACACTGTGGGCACAGAAAGGGTGTGTGTTAGAGTGATGACTATGGAGTTTCTTGATTCAAACACTTCTTTTATCAGAAAGTTTTTTTTAAAAGATTTTACTTATTAGAGTGTGAGCACCTATACACAAGTTGTAGGGGGAGGGAGAGGGACAAGCAGACTCTGTGAGCATCGAGCCCAAACGTGGGCCTCCATCTCAGGACTCGGATATCATGATCTGAGCTGAAACCAAGAGTCAGACGCTTCACCAACTGAGCCACCCAGGTGCTCCTTATCAGAGAGTATTTTATTTTTTTAGGAGAGTTTCAGGTTATTTGCTCACAAAGTCCAGTGTGAGGGGACTTAGACTTTATAAGAAACTTTTAAGAAATTCAGAACTATAAAGCTACAAGGATATTTGGGTGATAACTCACTTCACATAGACATGCCTCCTTCAAAAAATCCAAGCCAACCACAGAGGAGATATGAGAAACTGTCTTTTCCAATAGTAAGGTGGATGGATGTCTTTGTAAGGTGAAAGGTTTATGGGGGACCTTCTTCGTGATAAAAAGCAAAAGGTTTTTGGGGGAATCGTTGGCATTTACCCTATTTATTTTATTATTGAAAAACTCAAATTGTTTAAAGATCTAGGAAATAAAGCATTTTTTTTTAAACTTAAGAAATGATGAAATCTCCTTCAATTTGTTGGAGAACCAAGAAACAAGATTGTAGTAGTGCTTTCAAAATAGAATTTGGATTGAATTTGGAATTGAAACATTGGTAAATGTGTGGAAGAGGATCAGTCATGATAATTAAGCCTTGGACCAAGGTCATCTTGTCTAAACCTTCTTCCCTACAATGAATGCTCATGTAGAGCCCTCTGCACTCTATGAATTAAAGAGTAAACCTACCCCACAGATCACAATTGTAAAATCCAAAGTGATGCATGACAATCTGTGACCTAAAACTGATGTTGATCAAACAGTTTGAATGCCTTAGATAGAAAGTACTCGCTGAATTCACACATTGTTTCCATAGTTGGTGCTCAGAACCTAGATTAAATTGTTGAAATTAAAGAAAAGCAGGTTCAGAACCAACTTACTTAGAGTGAATGATCAAAGGCACAAGGAAACTTTTTGTTTCATTTCACTTTGTCATCTTAAATGCCATTCTTTGTAGCTATATTTGGTTTCCTTTTTTTGTCCTTGATGATATATACTCAAAGTGTACTTACTGTTTATAGATAAAAATAAATGCAAAGTAGAATTTTGAGGTTTGATAAATGAGTCTCTGCTTAGGTTTTAATTGCTATTTATCAATAATTTGGTGGGAATACAGTACCAAGTAGGTACATAATTGAACTTTTAGCTCAATACCAAGTTAGTATTTATAACCTTTGGGAATAAACCCAAATTTCTCAGACTCCTGAATTCTTTCATCCAAAGGCTTTCTCAGCATTTTGTCCTGATGAAGTCTCCTTTTTCCTTCCTCTCTCCTCAGCTTTAGGTTCACTGGGACACTCTTTTGGTTCAGATGATGTTTTCAAGAGTGGCCCAGTTCTGGCAGAGTTTAAGTGTTATCAGGTCAGTGTTAATGGCTGGCACTATGTTCACGGTACCAGCTGTGAAACACAGCTCACATAAATTCAATGATGCTTTTTAGCAAAGTTGTCATGCAAGTGAATTGATTTTGGAAAAACAACAATAATAGCTATTTGCTTTATCCCTTTTCTTATCCTCATACAGCCCAAGTTTAACTCAAGATCAATGGAAAAAGGTAACTTGAGAATCTCTGACTGAGTAGTGATCAATCAACATGAGCTGGGTAATTTAAAATTTAGATATCTAAAATCCATTGGCCTATGATCAGGGGCATGGATGGGAAGTCAAAGTCTGACCCCATGAGAAGGGAGTCCTTTTCTGCAGCTGCATGTTTAATGATCAAACAAGACAGTGAATGTGAAAGCAATTTGGAAACTATAAGGTTGGGAGTAAGGTATTTATTGATATAATAATTTTCTGACCTTGCTGCCTTTCACTGATAAGTAGCCAAGACTTTGAGAATGACTTGCCTGCTTGAGGTTACCTAGTTGGAAGGACAGGGATGGAACACACATCTGTATCTTCACAGCATTTGACAAACTGTCAGGTCTCAGCATTGGGACCATTGTCATAGCCAAGACAGATACAGGATCCCTGTTCTCTTGGATCTTCAGTCTAGCTCCAAATCTGTGCTCATTCAGTCAATCCATATTCTTTGATCAGAGGGAATAATTTCAAATTTATATTTGGTTTTTAGAATATCCTAAGTATGTTTGTAGCTAAGTCTTGACTATGGAGCTCTGTAAGGGATTTCTCTGTTGCCAGAGGTGCCTTCAACAACTGCCCCCTCAACTTCAGATACCTCTTTTAAAAAAAATTTTTTTTACAGATTTTATTTATTTATTTGACAGAGATCACAAGTAGGCAGTGAGGTAGTCAGAGAAAGAGGGGGAGGCAGGCTTCTGCTGAGCAGAGAGCCCAATGCAGGGCTCAATCCCAGGACCCTGGGATCATGACCTGAGCCGAAGGCAGAGGCTTTAACCCACTGAGCCACCCAGGTGCCCCTAAGCTTATTTTCTAAGTAATCTTTACACCCAACGTAGGGTTTGAACTCATGACCCCATGATCAAGATTCACATGCTCTACCAATAAGCCAGACAGGCACCCCATTGTTTTTGTTTTTTAATTAGTCTCCTTTAAGTGGTTGCTGTTCCCTGGAAGTTCCTTATCAGTTCTATACCCCAACCCCCTTGTTCTCCCAAGAAATCAGTCCTTTTCTTATATTACGTACTTTTAAATAAATAACTGCTGTTTAGCCAGTATGGCCATTCCACCCATGGAAAGCTGAATAGCCAACATCAGCTAGAGGATGTTAGGAGTTGACCCCAAACCAAGTATGAATGACTAGTATATTCACAGAGTATATACTTGGATTTTATTTTTGGTAATCTGGATGTAATGTTAAACTGTATTCAACAAATATTTTTGGAATAGTTTGTAAGCTCTGAGCTAAAAGGATGTACACAATGGCGGAAAGTTCCTTCTCTGCCCTCTGAAGATGCGTAGTTTTATAGGAGGGTTAAGAGGAATGAATTCACAGCTCCAGCACAGGGCAGTTGGTGCCACATGTTATAGGAATGATAGAAACCAAGAGAGATGCGCCTTAGGTGGAGGAAGGCTCATTTTCCATTGTAGCAATTAGGGCAAGCAAGGACAGAGTTGAGGGATTAATACTGTCTTCTGATGTTTTATGCATTTTGTAAGCCATCTGAAATAAGGGAGCATTTGTCTACATAAAGCAAATAATGGAGGGAGGGGAATTTGAAGGAGGGAGGCATTGAAGGATGGCAGGTGCTCACTTGTCAGTAGGGAGAGGAAGAGGAGGACGTGTTCCAGACACAGGGGGAGGCAACTGAACCGCAGAATGGAGGTGTGGCAGGGCAGTGCAAGTGCAAGCTAAGGGTGAATGTTCTGGTTCATTTTGGGGGAAGTGCAGGGAGATGAGACTGGAAAGGCATTTAGGGAAGGTTGTGGAGCATTTTGAGTATGAGGTTGTGGGATTTGGCTTTATTCTGTAGTCCATCTTGAATCATAGGCTTATCTTGGCTTACCCTGTCAGTTCCTTCCTAACCCCCAAACACATCAGAAAAGGAGGAACCCTATTTCTTACAGTGCATTTATCTATAGTTCATACTCTTGGATAAACACCTAAAAATGCTTTTCCCTGGCTCTGATTATAGTATGTGTATTTCAGTCAACTTTTGGGTTTGCAAAAATCAGTCTATCATTAAAGGCTTCTGTGTCTTTCAGAAATATGTAAAATGTAAAGAACAACTAGTTTCAGTTTCTCAGAGACAAATGATAAAAATGAGACAAAAATACATTACTGGGTAGAGCAATTATACTGCTTGTTCTGGATTGTTCTGGGAAGACAAGGGAATTCAAAAGTTAAGGCTTAGGATTCAAATATGGTGTCTTAAGCAGATCTTTGTGCTGAAAGTGCTGAAAGATTCCAAAGGTAAAGGTGAATGACAATGTGGTGTCTCCTCAGAATTGCTTCAGCTATAAATGGGGCAGTGTCTACTGGTTTAGTGCTGATTTAGAAGAGCTGGGGATTAAAAGGCACTAAGGCCAAGCAGTCCTTTTGTTCAGCTCTTTGGCGGATGGCTACAAATGAGAAAGACATTTCTGTCTCATTGGAGATTTTAAAGAATCTTCTGTGTATATGCCCTACAAAGTATCCTGTGCTGAGGACTAGTATGGGGAGAAAAGCAAAAAACAGTGGACTTGTAAGTGGAAATTGCCACCCTGGTGCTACCATTTGCTAGCTGACTGATAAAAGAGGCAGTATACTGAGTGAGTGGGACAGAGCTGACTGACTCCCCTTTGCCCACAATCCACAGCTAAGAGGTTCAGTGGATGGGAAAGTCATACAGCCTATCTGAACCTAGGTGGTGGTGGTTTGTATTGTGTTGTTTTTCTTTTTTGTTGTGGATTAAGCAAAATAAAATAGTTAAAAGGTACCATACACATTTTAGATTAAAATCTTCCAACAGGGGTGCCTGGCTGACTCAGTCTAAAGATCATGGGACACTTGATCTTGAGTTTGAGCCCCATGTTGTGGTATAGAGAGTAAAGGAATAAATAAATAAAAACTTTTTAAAAAAGTAACCTTAAAAAAAATAAAATTTAATAAAACTAAGATTTATTCGAAATTCTTGGGGCCACAGATGTGGTTGGCCATGTAGAGTATGAGCTGCTGCTGCTTCTCCCCTGCTCCATATCTCCTCCTTGACATTACTCCCTCGTGAGAGCTTCTTGAGGGCAAGATTGTATCTTTCTAACTTTGTATCCCCATTGTCTGATGCATAGTTGGAAATTGATAAGTTGTTGAATGAATATATAAAAAGGAGTTAATGAATGGATGCATCTATACCCACCCCCACCTGTCATATACCTAACATTTTCTACCCTCTACTTACTTGTAGAGACTTAAGAGCCATGGTGCCTTATTTTACTTACTTAGTTACTTACTTACTTTTAAGTTCTACACCCAGTGCGGGGCTCAAAGTCATGACACCAGAATCTAGAGTCACATGCTCTACTGACTGAGCAGGCCATGTGCCCCCAGGTGCCTTGTTTTTTTTAGACTGCTAAGCCCCCGTCTGTTTTACTGGCTGTAAATCTTAAGAGATAACACAGCCTTATCCAGGAGACACAACAGCACAGCTTGACTTCAAAGTCTAAGGATGTTTGTAGATTCACATGCATTCTAAACTAATTCTAGAAATGATTTAAATAATATTTAATAATGTTTTACATGTGGATAATGTTGTATGTAAAACTGATTTCACCTCTGAAGTAAACTGACACATATAAATTGAGGTTATGTGTTGTAATGAACATTGGATATTATATAAGACAGATGAATCACAGACCTGTACCTCTGAAACAAATAATACATTATATGTTACTTAATTGAATTTAAATTAAAAAAATAAATTGAGGTTATATTCCTCTCGAAGTGTTTTATATTGTCTTAAGAAGAATCCAATTAGGAGTAGGAGAGTGGCTTACAGAGATGCTCAGAGAAATGTATATTAATACACTGATCTGTTAGAGGCTTAGATACCTTTTTCCCTGCAGTTAAATGAAGCAAGAACCAAAAGTAATTTTATTCTACCTTAGGTTTCACGGTTTGTCTAACGTTAGCAGTACCATTGTGCTGTATTGAACATTGTGGAGGTTAGGCGTGCTTACCTCCTCCCCCCATTCACCCCTGCAGTGAAAAACCCATGTATAACTTCTGAATCCCCAAAAACTTTACTACTGATAGCCTAGTGTTGACCAGAAACCTTACCAGTGACATAAAAGCCTTACAGATAACATGAATAGTCAATGAACACATATTGTGGAGGTTATATGTATTATAACACTGTACTCTTATAGGAAAATAAACTAGAGAAAAGAAAATATTATTAAGAAAATTATAAAGAAGAGAAAATACATTGACAGTACTATATTAAAAAAAATCTGCATATAATTGGACCCATGCAGTTCATATCTGTGTTGTTCAAGGGTCAACTGTAATTCAGAACTGAATTCATGAAATTAGGCTGGATTAATATGGGCAAAAATTCATCTTTTTCAATTTGAACGAAGTAGTTTCATTTTTAAAATTATTGTATTTCTTAATATACATCTGGAATGTGTAGAATAAAAAAATTCACCTTGCTAAATTTTTACTGAGTTATATCCTACCTACGTGATATGTATTGTGCTATGGGAGATTAAGCGCTAATTGAAGTTTTCTGCAAGGTTAGTATTAAATTTCTCATAGGATTAGGGCAATAAATAATGGGAGAACTGAAAGCATTGTTATTTTCTAGTAATTCAGAGGAAATGACTACATTTTGAGGAAGTGTACTAAAACAGTGCACTGTGATGCTCATTTTTGTAAGTTAATTTATTATATATCATGGGAATATTCTTTGCATCCTATTTCACATCTCAGACACACTTTAGGAAGCCTTATATATGTTGCTTACTTAATCTAAAAAGGCTCACTCGTGTGTGTGCATGTTCTTTCCATTATGTTATGCCCTTAGGCATTATAATAAGGGTATTACAAAATCAAGGAGCAAGACATATCAGGGAAATTAATGGTTTCATGGTTTCATATTAACCAGACATTGTCAAAATCTTTATTTTGAATAGGATTAAACGGTGTTCTGTCAGCAATCTTGGTGCACATGATGAGTTTTTTTTTAATAGCTTTATTGAGGTATAATTCACGTACCACTCAAATCACTCATGTGTGAGTCCATTTTTTATTTATTTATATTTTTAAAGATTTTATTTATTTATTTGACAGAGATCACTAGTAGGCAGAGAGGCAGGCAGAGAGAGAGGAGGAAGCAGGCTCCCTGCTGAGCAGAGAGCCCTATTCGGGGCTTGATCCCAGGACCCTGGGATCATGACCTGAGCTGAAGGCAGTGGCTTTAACCCACTGAGCCACCCAGGTGTCCTTGTAAGTCCATTTTAGAATATTTTTATCACTCTGTATCCATTAACATTCCTCATTTCCTACTCACCCCCTCCATAGGCAATGACAATTCTACTTTGTGTTACATGTTCTTGAAATTTCATATAAATGGAATCACACAATACGTGGCTTTTTGTGTCTAGCTTATTTCACTTAGCATAATGTTTTTGAGGTTCACCCATGTTCGAGTATTAAAATTTCATCCTTTATGGCTGAATAATAGTCCACTGTGTGGATCCTGCCACATCTTATTTGTTGCTCAGTTGATGGGTATTTGAGTTGTTACCACTTTTTGGCTATTATGAATTTTGCTGCTGCTGTGAACAAGTTTTTTGGGGGGCATGTGTTTTCATTTCTCAGCCATATACCTAGAAGTGGAATTGCTGGGTCACATGGTAACTTGTTTAACATTTTGAGAAATGGCCAGACTATTTTCCAATATGACTGCACTACTTTATTTTATTATTTGGTGACCGCAGCATTTTTGCATTCCCACTAGCAATGTATGAAGGTTCTAGTTCCTCCACATCCTCACCAGCGGTTGCCATCTATCTTTTTGGTCATTTTGGCCATTTTTGTGTGAAAGTGGCATCTCATTGTGGTTAACATTTTTTTAATTAATAAGCTGTATTTTTTAGTATGGTTTTAGATTTGCAGAGAAATTAAATAGGTAATACGGAGAGTTCCCACGTGCCCCTACACTGACACACACTAATAGTTTACCTATTAACATCTTACATTAGTGTGGTACATTTGCTATAATTCATAAGCCAGTATATATTGTTACACTATGATTAGCTGTAGTTTATTCATATTTCCTTAGTTTTTACGGGAAGTCCTGTTTTTGCTGCAGGATCCCATCAAGATGTCACACATTACATTTAGCTGACATTTCTCAGGCTTCTCCTGGCTTTGATACTTTTTCTGCCTTTCCTTGTTTTTTGATAACCTTCATAGTTGTGAATAGTAGTCAGGTACACTGTAGGATGCCCCTCTGTTGGAATTTGTCTGATTTTTCTTTTTTTGTGATTAGGCTGCATTGACATTGGGTTTTAGTATAAAAATATTACATGAGTGCAGTTTACTTGGAGTATAGAAATACACGATCAGAACTGGAAATCAGCAAAAATATGCTTAATAGGAAATTCCTAGAGATTAAAAAAAATTCAGTTTCTTCTGGAGAATGAACAGACCTGTAACTCAAGCTATATTTTTTCTAGCAAGGTCTTGATCACAATGGAAGACGATCAGATAAAGTAGGAGAATTTATTATTGAGACTGTCATTAAGGAGCATCTAGTCTAAGGGTAAAAACCCAGACACATTTTTCACTGCTTTAAATGTACCCAAGAATGATGTTTTGCTTGTAATAAAACATAAAGTTAATAGAAATTTAGATTGACTTTAAGAATCCCATGGTCCTAGGATGCCTGGGTGGCACAGTTAACTCTCTGCCTTCAGCTCAGGTTGTGATCCCAGGGGTCCTGGGATCGAGTCCAACATTAGGCTCCCTGCTCAGCGGGGAGCCTGTTTCTCCGTCTACCTGCTGCTCCCCCTGCTTGTGCTTGCTCTCTCTTTCTCTGACAAATAAATGAAATTAAAAAAAGAAAAAGAATCCTATGGTTCTGAGGCACCAAGGGTACAACATGTAGTCAGTATTTTGACCACCATCAATTCCTATAAGCCTGACAGATGCCTTGTGAAGGGGGCAGGGAACTGGGGAATGGGGATGCTGTGCTGTTTCTTGTGGCCTGACTCAGGCAGCTGTCAGTAGTTGAGCTGAGATTTGCATACGGGGCTGTGGAAGTTTATACCTTACTGTTGTCCAGGCCAGGCTCCAGAGTTCCCAAAGGTTTTAAATCAGTAATGTTTTGAAGGGCATAGGCTTGAGTCCGTATCATACTGGATATTTATACTGCCAGCTGGAGGAGATAGCATCTGTTTCTGTTCAAGGCCCCACTGAAATCAGCCTGTCGAATTAACAGCATACTTGTGGACTGCTAACGAAGGAGAGCCAGCTTTGCCCACGTCACTATGACATCTTGTCTGGCCTACTAACTCCACTGCCACACGTGTCTCCTGATATGAAGCCTGAGGGTCCTAAAACAGGAAAGCAGCCATGTAGGAGAACAATATATTCAGCTAAGGTCTGTCAGTGGTTACGTTGCTTTGTGTGCATTGCTCACGGTATGTCTCGGTAAGATCTTGAATTTGTTAATAAGTGAGTAGCATGGAGGATTTGGTCTTAAGTACTTACCTTTGAAAAAGAGTGGTAATAACCTGTGAATGCATGTGAAATGAAATAATAACACAGAAGGTCTGAGGAAGGTTTGGAAAATTTCCCTGCTTGATTCAGCTAATCCTTGTGAATGGCCCGAGTGGGTTGATCACAGACTGATACAAAGTTTCTTTCTGGTCATACTTTCTGTGTGAGTTAGGGTAGGCTATCATGCAGTAACAAATAGCCCTGAAATCTCCACCAATTTCTTGGTTTTTGTGGATTTGCTGTTTTAGCCTGGGACTTCCAAATTGTCTTAGCAGGTGAAGAGGAGCTAAAGGATCGCATACTAGCTCTGAATTGCTTTGGCTTAGTTAGTGTGACTCACAGCCCATTGATTAGAACTAATCATGTGATGCTGCTGGAAGGAAGGGGAAGCACATGGCTGTTCATTGAACAGTAAATGTCTTTGCCTCACCTTCTTTACAGCAAGAGAAGTGGTTGGCTTGCCAAAACAACAACAGCAAACCCTTAACCTAAACCCAAACCCTTCCACTCCAAAACTCCAGTAAAGAGAGAAAAATATACTGAAATATTTAGTGATAATTACTTGATACTAAATACCAAATGAGCTTTGCCATAGACTAATAAATTTATAATAACTTAGGTATTGCTGATTCAGCAACTTGATATCCAGTCTTGGATATCAAGACTGCATCTTCTAAGGGAATAAAGACAAACTTCTAAGAAAAAATTACCTTTTTGCATTATAACTCCTCAGGTGATGATGATGATCAAAGCTTAGATTTATTGAGATATTCCTTTATTTTTTAAAGATTTATTTACTTATTTTAGAGAGAGAAAGAGAACACAGCAGGGAGTGACAGAGAGAGAGGGAGAGAATCTTTAGCAGACTCTTATATGAGCATGGAGCCCAATCCCATGACCCTGAGATCATGACCTGAGTGCAAACCAAGGGTTGGATGCTCAACCAACAGAGCCACCCAGGTGCCCCTAAAGTAGTTAAACTGCTTTTCACTTAAAATTGTTACAGTGTAAGAAAATAGAAGTGGTGACTAAAATTTAAAAAATGATTTTTCTTAAGAAGCAAGTATGTAATTGAAAAAGGAAACATTTATAGTTTTCACGGATGTAATTTTAGCTTGTTTCTGTCTGTGAGCAAAGATAATCAGCTCAGACTCCAATTTGACATAAACAGGGTGCTGAGATCTTCCTCTTATCTCAACTAACTGAATCATCACTGGGAATCTGGGTAAGGCCAGATTTACAATAGAGTGTTTCATCATGTCCAGATCAAAATCACAATATAGATACTTTATATTTGTATATAAAGTTTTCAAAATACTGTCCTGCCTGTGACACATTATGTGGAAGGACTCTGTAATTCTATCCCCAAGGAATCTCATTAGTCATCACAGTGGGCCGGCCATTCCACAAATTAGCCTTAGCCCTCCCTGCATGGTTCCTTCATCTGGATCAGTGGAAAGGTTAGATCCCAAAGCCAACACAACCTGTGTAAGATTCTTGGGATATTGAAAATTTCTGATTCACTTTGGGATCTGTTTTATGTTGAATCAGGAGGAAAAGGACTATAGAATCCAGTCTTGTTTTGGGAAGTCATTTTTTTTTTAAAGATTTTATTTATTTATTTGACAGAGAGAGATCACAAGTAGGCAGAGAGGCAGGCAGAGAGAGAGGGAAGCAGGCCCCCCGCCGAGCAGAGAGCCCAATTCCGGGCTCGATCACAGGATTCTGAGACCATGACCCAAGCCGAAGGCAGAGGGGTTAACCTACTGAGCCACCCAGGCACCCCCTTTTCTGGGAAGTCTTAAGGAGAGAAGTTGTAACACATTTTATTTTCCCACTTAAGTGCTGTCCTTGGAAGGAAAGAAGTGAGAAAGAGAAGGAAGGATTTAAAAAATCAAATATTTGGGACACCTGGGTGGCTCAGTTGGTTGGACGACTGCCTTGAGCTCAGGTCATGATTCCGGAGTTCCTGGATCAAGTCCTGAATCGGGCTCCCAGCTCCATGGGGAGTCTGCTTCTCCCTCTGACCTTCTCCTCACTCATGCTCTCTCTCACTGTCTCTCTCTCTCAAGTAAATAAATAAAAACTTAAAAAAAAAAGTCAAATATTCATGGGGCACCTGGGTAGCTCAGTGGGTTAAAGCCTCTGCCTTTGGCTCAGGTCATGATCCCAGGGTCCTGGGATCCAGCCCCGCATCGGGCTCTCTGCTCTGCAGGGAGCCTGCTTTCTCCTCTCTCTCTGCCTGCCACTCTACTTACTCGTGATCTCTGTCAAACAAATAAATAAAATATTTTAAAAAAAAGTCAAATATTCCCCTTGACACCAATTCACTAATCTAATCTTATGGGCAAAGACCAGGAATTTAAAAGTACCTAAACTTGCGCCACTCTGGGGCAAGTGTCTGTGACACAGCAGTCATTTGATGGTGGCTTAGCAGGAGTTTTAACCAGTTCATTTTACATGCAAATAATAGATAATTCAAGACAAGAAGAGATCTTTGTACACTTTTATTGCACTATGATAATTTCCTAAGTAGGTAAATATTCTCCTTTCTTGGTGGTGTAGCTTCTTTCTCTCTCTTCTTTTTCTCTCTCTTTTTTTTAAAGATTTTTATTTATTTATAGACAGAGATCACAAGTAGGCAAAGAGGCAAGGAGAGAGAGCGGGGAGGCAGGCTCCCTGCTGAGCAGAAAGCCTGATGAGGGGCTCGATCCCAGGACCCTGGGATCATGACCCGAGCCAAAGGCAGAGGCTTTAACCCACTGAGCCACCCAGATGCCCCTCTTTTTCTCTTCTTTGGTGTAGCTTAGTTCTAAATGAAAAGGGCTGCCAGGTGATGGTCTTTCCAAAAACAACAAACTTTCATTTGCCTTATATATAATCTAAAATTAGATGTTCCATAAATTTCTATATTTGGTCGCTTCTGATTATGGAATTTCTGTCCTGTAACAGCAAGGATAAGGCTACCTTTTTTTTCTTGAGTCCTGATCTTTTAGGGAACTAGAGACAATGGAAAGGGGATTGCCTTTTTATTTCGAGTCCCTTTACTGTCTTTCTCTCACCCTCCATGAGTCTGGGCCACTTTGGGATAAGCACTTGTCCATTTGCTTATGATTCCTACAATTATGGCTTCAGGACTGAGAATGGAAACAAGTACCAGCTGAAGAGGAAACAAAATACATGTGTCTCTGTCTCAGCAGCACAGCATTAATAATTTGAGTTCAGGAGTAGCTCAGGAAATTAACAATAGCAGGTAGTAGAGTTCATGCTTTACTACTGTTCATTTACATATGCTCTATGAGAAATGAGAGTAACCAGGGATCATAGGATTGTGGCAAACTGTTTATACCTATGGAAGGGGCACAGCTGTCTGTGGCCTAGCCCAGTGCTACTGTGTAGAAAAAAAGGGTCAGTATTGCTAGACCTTCTGATTTTATTTTATTTTTTTAAAGTCCTAAATAAAATCTAAATTGTACTTATGTTGATTATCTGAATATTGTATATAACATGGGTTGAGAAATTATTTTCAATATAGATAAATAATAGGTGGCTAATTGATTTTTTTCAACTGCCTTTGTCTCTAATATTGTGTTGCTGGTATTTTTCTGATAAAATATTGTGTTCAAAATGTATGACATGTAATTTTTTTTCATAAAATGTTCTAGTATTTTCTTAAAGTTGCATTCTATATTTAATGCATTTGAAATTGTTAATTCCTTCCATTTACTTATCTGAAAACAAATTATGCTAAATGAAAGAAATTCTCAATCCTAAAAAAAAAAAGGAAAGATTTTATATATTTATTTGACAGAGAGCGGGAGAGAGAGCAAGAGAAATCACAAGCAGGGGGAACAAAAGAGAGAGAGGGAGGAGCAGGCTCCCCGCCCAGCAGGGAGCCTGACACAGGGCTCAGCCCTGAGCTGAAGGCAGGTGCTTAACCGACTGAGGCACCCAAGTGCTCCTAGACCTCCTAATTTTATTTTCAAAAAATACTTATTTTTTTATTTGACAAAGCGAGAGAACACAAGCAGGCAGAGCAGCAGAGGGAGAGGGAGAAGCAAGCTCCCCACCGAGCAGGGAGCCTGATGTGGGGCTCCATCCCAGGACCCTGGGATCATGACCTGAGCTAAAGGCAGTCGCTTAACCAGCTGAGCCACCCAGGCACCCCAACTTCCTGTTTTTAAAAGAAAAAATAAAATCTGAATTTTATGTTAATCCTTTAATTTCATATGTTCACTCCAAAATTTAAAAGATACTTAAGGAGCCACAGAAGACATGTTTCCAGGCAGGATGTGGACCCTGGGTGCTATTTTGTCTGTTGGTAGCCAGGCGAGCCTCTTAGGGTGGTGAAGAAGTTATAAAAGCCCTGAGATGGGTGCCCCAGGAGTGGGGAGGTTATGACCTGCAAGACCTGGCATGAGTTTCACTGTTCTTCTCTCTTTTTCTGTGTGCTGTGAGATTGTGTTTTCATTTTCTGCTCTTCTTAAGGAAAACCATTTGCTATCCCAAAGAAAGAGTGCCTGGGGATGTTGAATCCTGTTACGGACTCCAGGAGCTCAGTGAGGCTGAGCAGAGATGGAGCAAAACTGGTTACACACTGGGGTTTGAAAACAGGGTGTCATTTGAGAGCTAAGACTCAGAAGTATTTGCAGGATGGGTAGGACATAGCATAGAAGCAGAGCTGCCAGACCCAAGGATGGAAAATGGGCAGAAGGGGTGGTCAAGAAGTGTCCTACCAGGCTTTGCTTAGCTGTGGGTGGGGAGGGAGCTGTTGAGCCAGCCAACCTGGTCTGGACTGTTGTTAGTGATCTACCCAAAGAAATAATCTAGGCTAAATTTCATGAAGGCTCTATATCTTCTCTTCATTTACAGACCTTTGGTGATACTTGCATAGTCTTCAAGAGCAAGAACATTATTCAGTATGCACACTTGATGTCATTTGGCTTCAGCATTATGACTTAGACAAGGCAAGTCACTCTGCTTCCAGAATGAAGTTACAGCCTTTGAAATTCCTTCTCATTCCCATGGTCATATGTTGGGTGCTCTTGGACCTAGGGCTGATAATTTATTTCTCTTTGTTCTCTGAACTGATTGAGAAATAGAGGCCTCTCAGTTTAAAATGCCAACTTTATTGCCAGTGAAACTGGACCATGATTACAGCCTATGACCATATGGTCTTTCTCATGCATTTTCTCCCCAAGTTTTAAATTCTGTTCATTCCAGGCAGACTGGCTGGACAGTTGCCTTTGGGTTGAAAGGGAGAGTTTGTGTCCTGAGGACAAGCTACTGCTAAAGAGGAAAAGGGTAAGCCCTGTGAGGATAATGACATCGAACACTTTAGCCCCATTCAGTATAGCAGTGTGTTCTCAGGGTGTGGTCCTTACACAAGCAGCATTAGCATTACCTCAAAACTTGTTAGAAATGTAGATTGGTGGTCTCTAACCCAGATGAACTGAAGCAGAGACTCTGGGGTGTGGGGCTTAAAAGTCTTGTGATTCTGTTGCAGTTAAAGTTTGAGAATCATTGCAGTAGAGGAATAAGTTTCAGTGGACCCAAGACACTTACCTTCTCACCAGTAAGATAAATCAGTGCCCCTCCCTTGGGAAGGATAAGAAAGGAATGTAGAGAAGAGGCCAAGAGTGCTGCTTTTACAGTAGGCTCTCATGGAAACATAAGATAGGAGAATGGGTTTCCCCTAGCTGATAATCTTGCCCTCTTTAGAGGACTGTAGTCTGAGAAGGACCAGCAGGTGCAAGCATGAAGATTTTCTTTAACTGCCTCTTTTCTCATCTGTTAACATCGCCTACCTTTTTTTCTAAGAATAAAGGAGAGGCAAAAGAATGAATACAAGCAGGGAGAGGGAGAACACTAAAATATCATAGAAAAATAATGGAATAGGTATTGTATTCCTTCCAATATCATTCTTCATAATTTACTCTTCATGTATTTGTATTAAGTTTTTAGTCTCTGATTAATTTCTCTAGTTGTGACCCCAAATGCAGGCCATTTGACTGTGATAGTATCATTTCTCATTAGTATGGACTCAATGACGCTGGGCTCTTTTCTTCCTGTTTGTGTCTATTCTGTTTCATGTTACTGAATTGTGTATATTGCTCAGTGACATGATTATGTATGTTCTTCATATTCACCTGGACATGGAGACTATTTATCTTGCTTTGTGACCTTGAGCAGGTTGTTCAAATTTACTTTCAGAGTCTTCAAACCAGAGTAGAGGTCTCGTTAGCCATTAAAATACTCAGTGATAGCAAGGACTGGTCTCAAACAATCCACATAATTGGCGTTTTATAGTCTAAGATGAATAAAGAGATAAATTTCCTAACTGTTTATGCATGGGAGAGATTTTTTTTTTTTTGCTTGTACCAACCTTTTTAGAGGTTTGAAATAAAATTATACCTTGTTGGGCATATATAGCCTCAAAGAGATACAGGTATTATGGTTTCTTTTATTTATTTTCCCCTACAATACAGCCTCTTATAAACATACTCCATTCCATGCAGTCTAGAGTGGAAGCTTCTTCCATTAAATACTTAATCTTTCCAGTTACTGTTACAGGAATGAAAAATGCTAAAGAATTCAAACTACCTCCACTTATAAGTATTTTGTTTAGACTTCATCTAAAAATGGAATTAATGGTGCTGTTAATAGACACAGCAACTGAGTAGTTACTATGTTTCAAGAATTGTGTTAAATTTGGGTAATAGCTATATGGGTAGGTAGGATGGGTTCAGGGACCTTAAGTGACTTGCCCAGAACATTCTGTCAATAAGAGCAAGAGCAGAATCAAGTTTAAGTCTGTTTATACCAAGCTGTATGTCTCTTAACCACCTAGTTTGCTAGATGGGCTAGCTCCTGGGGTAACACCTGAACTGCGCTGGGTCTAGGTCAGAAGAGGAGAGGTCCTAGGTGATTGGTGGGAGAATGGTTGTGGGAATATTTCAGCAGTATGAATCATTCGTTAGAGGACAAAATTTAGAAATTCTGAATTTTGATCTTTTCCACGTTTCTGGGTTCTCCCCTAAAACTTCTGAATGATAACCTTTGGGGCTTAGACCCAGGAATCTGCATTTAGCATAAGCTTCACAGGTTGAGTTTATGACTGTAATGAGATCCACTTCACCTAATTGCTGGGTAGCATTTACTGCCTATTGCAGTAATCTCTGGGCCCCAGTCTATTAGGTGGGGTTAAGAGTAAGGCATCCTATTCATCATTCTTGGCAGGATCTTGAATCTTTTAATTTTTGTGATGTTTTTCTTTTTCAGCTGCTAACCTAAATATTTGACTAACTTCCAATATATGTGTATATCCAACGGAAGAGGAAATTTATTTAAGGGAAGTCAAAGCCAAAACCTTCCTTACAGACATACTATTCTTTTCCCTCTGCTTCTCCTAAATGATAGCTGTTCTCTCTTGTGGGCCATTCACGGCCAAGGTGGTAAGAACATCCTGTTCTGAATAAAACTGTGTGAGCCTGTATTAATTTTCTGTTGCTTCCCTGACAAAATTTAGTGACTTGTAAACACACTGATTACCTTACCGTTCTGTAGGTCAGAAGTCTGATATGGGTCTTATCACTGGGCTAAAAGTGTTGGCAGGGTTGTTCTTCTCGAAGGTCCTAGGGGGCGAATCTTGTCCATGGCTCATTCGGGTTGTTGGCAGAATCCAGTTTCTTGAGATGGTAGTCCGAATATCTTCATTTTCTTACTGGATATAAACTGAAGGCCATTCCAAGCATCTAGATGTCGCCTATGATGACATTGGTTCATGGCCCTTTCCTCCATCTTCAAAGCCAGCATCAGAGAGTCCAGCCCTTTTCACAATTTGAATCTTTCCTCTTCCTCCATCTTTCTTACTCTGCAGGGGAAGGTTCTCTGCTCTTAAGGAGTTCATGGGATTAGATTGGGTCTCTCTAGAATATCCAGGCAATTTTGCCCCATCCCATGGCCCATACCCTTAGTCACATCTGCAAAGTCCCGTTTAGCCATGTAAGGGTGACATATTCCCAGGTTCTGGGGGTTAGGGCATGGGCATATTGTGGGGGAATTATTCTGCCTGCCACTGACTTAAACATTGTCTGCCTTTGTTGACAGATAAGACAGCAGTGATTATCACTGCCAGTGGGGTTGCAGGCATTAATGTTGATATTGTAGGAAAATGTGATTTAACTGGATATTTTTCTGAATTGAAATAATCTCAGGGCCAGAGTCCAAAATAAGTAGTTTTGGAACGGATATTTCAGGAATTCTGTATAGTCAAGTAGCGCTACAGTGGCACTTATCTCTGTGTGTCGTAAGAGGAAGTAATTCACATTTTGCATGCTTCTCTGGTAATTTAGATTCAGAAGAAAAGTATGACATGATGTAGGGCCACTCATTCAAACAGGATATTTGCTTTTAGTTTCTCATTGCATGCCCATATGCTCTCAAGCTACCACTCCCTTGTTCATGCTCTCTCACCTGCCTGGTCTGCCCTTCTTTCTTTCCATTTATCTATAATAGTATACATGAGTGACAAGTTTTGACACTCACCAGTTCAAGGAGACATTTTCCAAGGTGCTGAAAGTTATGGCATCAACTCATTTTTCCCAGTAGGTGACTTGAAAGGATAAAAGAATCTCTATCATCTGTCAGTGTTTCATAGGACATTTTGAATTCTCTCTGATGTCTTCCTCCATAAATCTGCACAGCATTAAAGATACCCTTGCAGCATCCTGGATGTGGTAGGGACTCAAAACTACTTATTGAATTGATTTGAAATACTAAACTTAAATGATTGTGGTTATATTATCGATGCACCAAAATTCTGAAGGATATGTGTATTTATTATTTTATACTGTTAACAAAAGGATATTGCTGAGAATGTCTAATTTAAGGAATAGAACTGGGATTGTTAGAGATAATATTTCCAGTTCATCTTTTTTTTAAAGTTTTTATTTATTTATTTGACAGACAGAGATCACAAGTAGGCAGAGAAGCAGGCAGGGAGAGGGGATGAAGCAGTTTCCCTGCTAAGCAGAGAGCCCTACGTGGGGCTCAATCTCAGGACCCTGAGACCATGACCTGAGCCGAAAACAGAGGCTTAACTCACTGAGCCACCCAGGCACCCCAGCCAGTTCATCTTTACTAAATATATAAATTCATATTCTGTCAGATTACCTAGAAGAGTATGATGGGAAAAAGGGAGTAGACTTTTTGGTTTTTGTCCATTTCTGAATCTTTAATTGACATACAGTACACATTCAGACAACTGTACAAATTGTGTAACTTGATGAATTTTAACAAAATGATATTCCCATGAAGGTGGTACCTATATCAAGAAGCCAGAATTATTACCAGCACCCCCAAAACCTTCCTGCTTCCTTCCAGTTGTCACTACTCTCAAGGGTAATTGCTGCCCTGAAATTTGAGAAGTTTGAGAAATGAACTATTTTTAAGATACAGGAAAAAATTCATATATTGTGAAAATAGTTCCAATAAACAGATCTCAAGTAAGAATATGTGGGTTTACAGAGACTTTTTAAAAATGTGGCTCCTGTCCAGAAGGTGCATTTAAACACAAAACAATAAATTCTAAATGTTCTTGCTTTACCAAATAATTTAAGTTACAAATGCAACTTTGAGTCAGATTATTATTTTCCAATATTTATCGATACTATATTGGTTCAAACAATACTTTTTAAAATACTTTATTTAAGAGAGAGCGAGAGAGAGCACGAGCAGGGAGAGGGGTGGAGGGAGAAAAAGAATCAGACTCTCTGCTGAGCAGGGAGCCCAATGCAGGACTCAGTCTCAGGTCCCTGGGATTATGACCTGAGCCGAAGGCAAAGACTTAACCGACTGGGCTACCCAGTTGCCTGGTTCAAACATACTTTTACCTCCGATATTCGCTATTTGTTAAAATTGCACCATGCACTTGACCCTGAACGGTGCCTTGGCACTGCATCACTTTCTGCATAGCTTTTATTGAGATCAAGTTAGTATATTTTCTCATGAATTTTGATTGAGGTTCATAGTAGGTACTCAAGAAGAACTCTTGTCAGCAAAAGTGGCAGCCACCATACTGCACATTTTAACTGTCTACTACAGCACTTCCCAGAAGAGTGGAAAGTGAAATTGCTTGTAACACTATGGAGTGGATAAAATATTAGAGAAGTTGAATTCAGGGCTATTCATTGTCCATTCATTTTCTGTGTTCAAGGGTGCAGGAGCATTGTTTCTAAACCTAAAACATTGGAAACCACCTTAGTTACCAACACGAATGCTTAAAGAAATCATGGTATAATCATAATGTGGACTGTTAATGAAGCACTGAAGGCATGTTTTTTAAAAAACTGCTTAATGATAGGGGATATTTCCTGTTAATATTAATTAAAACTATATATTGAAAGACCTTTGTGAAACAAATATATTCATGTACATGTGTGTAGAAGAGAGACTAGAAATTCATAACATACTGGTCCCCTCATTGTTTCTGAATGGTGTGCTCAAGAGCAATTTAAATTTTTTTATTTTCTAAATATTTTCCACTTTACATATTACTTTTCAAAAATCAGAAAATAGCCACACAGTATCCATTTTTAAAAAAGGATGTGTTGGGCAATCCCTATCAAAATAATACCAGCATTTTTCACAGAACTAGAACAAACAAATCTTAAATTTGTATGGAACCAGAAAAGACCTCAAATAGAGAAAGTAATATTGAAAAAGAAAAGCAAAGTGGGAGGCATCAGAATTCCAGATTTCAAGCTGTATTACAAAGCTGTAATCATCAAGACGGTATGGTACTGGCATAAAAACAGACACATAGATCAATGGAACAGAACAGAGAGCCCAGAAATGGACCCTCAACTCTATGGCCAACTAATTTTTGACAAAGAAGAAAAGGAGGAAAAAGACAGTCTCTTCAACAAATGGTGTTGGGAAAATTGGACAGCTGCATGCAAAAGGATGAAACTGGACTACTTTCTCACACCATCCACAAAAATAAATTCAGAGTGGATGAAAGAAAGACCTAAATGTAAGACAGGAATCCCTCAAAATCCTAGAGAACACAGACAGCAACCTCTTTGGCCTCTGCTGCAGCAACTTTTTACTAGACACGTCTCAAGGGAAACAAAAGCAAAAATGAACTATTAGGAATTCATCAAGGTAAAAAGCTTCTGCACAGCAAAGGAAACAATCAACAAAACCCAAACTGACAGAATGGGAGAAGATATTTGCAAAGGACATATCAGATAAAGGGCTAGTATCCAAAATCTATAAAGAACTTATCAAACTCAACACCCAAAAAACAAATAATCTAGTTAAGAAATGGGCAGAAGACATGAATAGACACTTTTCCAAAGAAGACATCCAGATGGCCAACAGACACATGAAAAGATGCTCAACATTATTGATCATCAGGGAAATGGAGATCAAAACCACAATGAAATACCATCAGAATGTCAGAATGGCTAAAATTAACAACTCAGGAAACAGCAGATGTTGGCAAGGATGTAGAGAAAAGGGAACCCTTGTGCACTGTTAGTGGGAATACAAACCTGTGCAGCCACTCTGGAAGACAGTATGGAAGTTCCTTAAAAGGTTAAAAATAGAACTACCCTACGACCCAGCAACTGCACTACTATTTATCCAAAGGATAAAAAAATGCTGATTTGAAGGGGCACATGGATCCTGATATTTATAGCAGCACCATCAGCATTAGCCACATTATGGAGAGAGTCCAAATGTCCATTGAGCAAAGAATGGAGAAAGATGTGGGGTACATATATATATCCATATATACATGTATATGTACACACACACACACACACACACACACACTGGAATATTATTTGGTGATCAAAAAGAATGAAATCTTGGGGCGCCTGGGTGGCTCAGTGGTTAAAGCCTCTGTGTTCGGCTCAGGTCATGATCCCAGGGTCCTGGGATCGAGCCCCGCATCGGGCTCTCTGCTCAGTGGGGAGCCTGCTTCCTCCTCTCTCTGCCTGCCTCTCTGCCTACTCATGATCTCTGTCTGTCAAATAAATAAATAAAATCTTAAAAAAAAAGAATGAAATCTTGCCATTTGCAACAATGTGGATGGAACTAGAAGATATTATCCCAAGTAAAAAATGTCAGAGAAAGATAAATATCATGATTTCACTCATATGTGGAATTTAAGAAATAAAACAGATGAACATAGGGGAAGGGAAGGAAAGATAAAATAAGATAAAAACAAAAAAGGAGGCAAACCATAAGAGACTCTTAACTGTAGAGAACTTACAGGGTTGCTGGAGAGAAGGTAGGTGGGGGATGGACTAAATGGGTGATGGGTAGAAAGGAGAGCATTTGTTGGGATGAACACAGGGTGGTGTATGTAGGTGATGAGTCACTGGATTCTGCTCCTGAAACCAGTGCTGCACTGTATGTTAACTAACTTGAAATTAAATTTTTTAAAAAATGGGAAAGGAATTTCTGGTGATAAAAACCAGCAACGAGGCAGAAAATGAAAAGGAAAAAACACCAAACTTTAAAATTCAGAAAGCAAATAGACCTGGAAATTACTTAGCCAACCTCAAGTTTCATTAAAAACCTGTAGAAAAAGTTGAAAACCAATTTTATTTGTGTCATAAAATGTTTCTTACATATCCCCTCACACACAAAGGATGCATTGGGCAGATAACTGCCTTTTCCTGTGAAGTGCCTGGGGGAACTCAGACACTGCAAATCCCCATTTTAGTCAAGAAGTTAGCAGGAGTCTACACGTCAGCAGCAGGGTCACAAACATCCATAAATGGTCCATACTGAAATAATGTAATTTTTTTTTAATTTTTAAAATTTTTTTAATTTTTAAAGATTTTTATTTATTTATTTGACAGAGAGAGATCACAAGTAGACAGAGAGGCAGGCAGAGAGAGAGAGAGGGAAGCAGGCTCCCCGCTGAGCAGAGAGCCTGATTCGGGACTCTATCCCAGGACCCCAAGATCATGACCCGAGCCGAAGGCAGCGGCTCAACCCACTGAGCCACCCAGGCACCCCTGAAATAATGTAATTCTTGATGCAAGAATCGTTAGTGGTCATTTCATGCAACTTTCTATGTAGAAATCCCTAAAGACAACATCGTACCCCCCAAATGTACTTTCAGCCTGAATTGGATGCCCAGTGGAGAGGACTTTAGTATTCCCAAGGGAGCCCAGGTTGGCTCTGGACCACTGGGACAGTACATATTTCTTTATATTGTTGCAGAAATTTCTGGTATTTTGGCCTAGTCCTAGTTTCACCATCCTTTGGTCATGTAGAGCTAGAATAAGCCGCCTTCAATACAGGTGCCTTTTAAAATATATGTCTGTTTGGGGCACCTGGGTGGCTCAGTGGGTTAAAGCCTCTGCCTTCGGCTCGGGTCATGATCCCAGGGTCCTGGGGTCAAGTCCCACATGGGGCTCTCTGCTCAGCGGGGAGCCTGCTTCCTCCTCTCTCTGCCTGCCTCTCTGCCTACTTGTGATATCTCTGTCAAATAAATAAATAAAAATCTTTATAAAAAATATATATATATGTCTGTGTATTTTAACAATCATTGTGGTAGAATAGTAGACCTTACCCATTTAGAGCAGATAGTTTGGTATGTTTTGATCAGATGTATGCACTCACAAAATCATCGCCACAATCAAGATGCAGAATATTTTCATTACTCCCCAGAGTTTCTTCACGTCCCCTTTCAGTCTTTTGCTCCTTCTGCCCCTCTTCTAGGCAACCATTCATCGGATTTCTGTTTCCATAGATTAGTTTTCATTTTCTGGAATTTGATATAGAGGGAATTATACAATATGTACTTTTTTTTTTAACTGGCTGGTACCATACCAAGCTTTCATTTTTTCTTTCATTTTGTGAAGCAGCTTTATAACCGTTGTTCTCTACTTTAATGGAGGCATCATAAAATGTGTTTCACACTTCCTCTTCAGAGAATTAGTCATTCGGTGAAAACAGATTATGGATTTTATAAGTGAACCTTTTTCTACCACACTTAAAAAGTAGAATTGGACTATAACCTTTGAGACATTTCTATCTTTAACAGTATATAATTCTATATAATGTTTCCAGTTACTATTCAAAGGTGATTTTGTACATTTCCTTAAAATTAGTTCAATGACTCTAAAATAAATATTCAGTAGGATGTAGGGTTTGTTTTATTTTGTTTGAAGTTTAACACAATTTCCTAGTTATTTTCAGGAATCTCAATGTATACTTAATTGTTTAATGATTGTTCACAAGGTGAAAACAAAGTTGCCATTTCAAAATTTGAAGTGGCAAATGAATATGTATAAAAATAACATAAGATCTCATAGGACAGTTGTATTCCATAGGAAGAAGACCTGCCTGAGTGGAATCTAAAGACTAAAGTGAAATCCAGGTATAGAGACACCTGGGTGGTTCAGTTGGTTGAGTGTCTGCCTTCAGGTCAGGTCATGATCCCAGGGAGTCCCACATCTGGCTCCTTGATCAACAGGAAACCTGCTTCCCTCTCTGCTTCTCTTTCCCTACGCTTGTGTTCTCTCTCTGTCTGTCTCTGACAAATAAATAAATAAAATCTAAAAAAAAAAAAAAAGAAAGAAAGAAAGAAAATCCAGGTATAATTTAAGCCACAGTCATAAACAAACAAATGGTGATATCATCTACATTTTTGTCGGTTGATTTTTTTATAGTTCCAAACCACACCCATGTTGCAAATTGGCCTTTCTACCTGAGACCAAGTTCTTTTGAGATTAAAATCCTATAGTAGACAGAATACATCAGTTGGCCTTGCTTACTTGCTTTGGTCAAACACTGACTTTGGCAGAGGATCTACTGAGAATAGACACCTCTTACACTGAATTTTAAATCTTCTGAGTTGTTTACTTGGACCTCCAAATCTCAGATGATAAGACCAACAGAAGCAGGTATGCAGACTTTTCCCTATGTTAATAGCAATAATCCGGCCTCAGATTCTGGAACTGCCTTTTTAATGTTTGCTAAACTGAGATTAAACCCCCTCATGTTTTGTTTTATTTTAGTGCATTCTTGCTTTGGGATTCTAGGTGGCTTTGCATAATCAAAGCAAATAGTAATCATGGTGTGAGGGTCATACTTGTTCTTAGTTCTCTTTTAATTATTGTTTTTTTCTTAAAATTTTAAAGATTTTGTTTATTTGTCTGAGAGAGGGGGAGAACACAAGAAGGGGCAGCTGCAGAGAAAGAGGGGGACGCAAAGTCCCTGCTGAACAAGGAGCCCAGTGTGGGGCTTGATCCTAAGACCCTGGGATCATGACATGGGCCCAAGGCAGAAGCTTAACTAACTGAGCCACCCAGGTGCCCCAATTTTTCAGTTTTGAAAACTATTTCTACCTTAAGCAATACTTGTTAGATAAGTAAGGGCTGTTTTTGTTTACTCAGGGTTGGATTAAAAAATTCAATTTATAATTTTTGATTTGACTTATTTTCCTTTAGAAATGTATATAAATTCCTAGAAACATGCTTATGGACCAAGACACACTCTGAGCCCTCCAGAGTGTATATGTATATTTGCTTTGAAGCTTGATTCTTTTACTCTAATGAAACAGCTCTTCCGATCTATGGTTTTATCATGGATAAGCAAGACTTTTCTTTCTTCTAAAGGAATTTCACAGATACCTAAAACAAATGGTAATAGAAGATGTTGCCAGAAACCCAACCGGGTTTGCCAAGAAAACACCCAACAGGGCTCCTGGGTGGCTCAGTGGGTTAAAGCCTCTGCCTTTAGCTCGGGTCATGATCTCGGGGTCCAGGGATCGAGTGCCGAATCAGGCTCTCTGCTCAGCGGAGAGCCTGCTTCCCCCTCTCTCTGCCTGCCTCTCTGCCTATTTGTGATCTCTCTCTCTGTCAAATAAATAAATAAAATCTTTAAAAAAAAAAAAAAAGAAAATACCCAACCATCTTGAGTCTGAAAAAAATGCCTTAGTTGGAATTAATTCTTTATCATTATTTTTGCTCTTCTACATTTTTAAGTACCAGAAAGTACTTGGAGGTAGTGCTCTTGTTTAAAAACTCCCTTTCCTACTGTTTCAGTGAATTTGGGAAGAAGCTGAGAGCTTTCAGGAAATTTTCTTACATAGTGTAGAGATAAACATCCTTTCACTGTGAACATACTTAAGGTTTTCTGAAATTGACTGGAGAGCCATAGATCTTTCACCTACAAAGCCCTGTAAGCTGTGGCAGCCTCCTTTGAGCTCTTTTCTTAGTAAAACAGAAAATGAGCAGTTCCCAGCCCATGTAAAGCTGAGAAGGTCTTGAATGATGCATGTCGAGGAAAGTTGGATACTGATACTGCTGGCAGTGTGCACAGCTCTTACTGCCAAAGAATTAAAGACTCTGGGGTTTTCTTAAAAGGGGACAGCTTCTGAAAAGTTAAGTGTGTTTCCTTTGCACAGTGACCTGAGCTCTCAAACCTCCCTAGTAAGTTAAGACTTAACTGCTCAGCTTTGTGAAGCAGTCGACCATTTCAGGTTATTTGTATGGATCATGGAGTAGAGTACTCTGTGGCTCTTCTGAGAGAAAGAAACACATCATGACCAATGAACTCTGGAAAGTGAGTACCATGGACAAATTTCACCTAGTTCTTAAGACACTCTTTATGGCTTTCCAAGGAGCCAGAATTCCCTTTCCTGTATTTGCCTGGAGCCCAACAAAGGCAGTGCCCCTGTGCTAGTCCTTTCATAGTGAAGCAGCCAAATGCTCAATTGTGTTCTTGCAGAGGAGGGGAATAACATTCCTTTATGATCCTTAGTTTAGATCAGCTTACCACGCAAAGCATGATATTTGATTACCCTTATTATGTTACTTTGCATAGCTACAAATGTTACTAATGGCATGGCCTTATCTAGCCATTAAAAAAGTCCAAGTTCACGCTTAGCTTCAGTGCTATAAAAGGCCCTATTGCTAAGGATCCTAGGAATAGGAGCCTATGGAGAATGAAGTGGCATTTGGGGTTAGGTATGTCCTACAGGCATGCATCCTGAACTCCTGAATATAGTCCACTGAGTGCTTGGCTGCCTGTTTTTTCTGTTTGCTGATTTTAATCTCTAATGCTCACTATGTCTGGGCCTGAATTGCTTTAAGAATTATAAACATTTACTGGCCTTTTCTGACTATACTCTTTTATTAGAACTGAGGCTTTTAGGATTCCTTCTGTTTCTTTCCTTCCAAATGTTTCCAACCTAGTTCTCAGTCTCACAGGATAGAAAAGATGCTGTCATTAACCAGAAGTAGCATATGGTGGGAAGAATTCTCCCTTTACCTATTCCAGTAGAGGCTGGACATTGAGCTCTTTGTCCTTGGAACAGTGGCCTCCAGGGTTTTTCATTGTTCTGCTCCCATCAATAAAAACATTTTGTGTATACACCACTTCCAAGGAATGTATTTGTAATAACTAATATTGTACAATATACACACAGGGTACTGTTTGTTGTCACAGACAGTGTGAAACTATTTTATGTAGTCTTGATGATTTTGGATCATTTGTCCAACTTGTGGTCACATTCACCTCTCTTTTATTTTCTAATGTAGCTGGTGAAGACTCATTAGGAGTGAAGGTGTCTGCTTCTCCATTTTTCATAGGTTTGTATTATTAGTGTGTTTTCAGTACCCAGTTTCTCTGTAAGCATCATTTAAAGCTACTTGCCCATTTAGTGACGATAGTCTTGCTATCAGCTAAGTTATGTCATTTGTCAGTCCACTCACTGAGGCCTACATAAATTTCAGGATGTCGGAAACATTGGAAGTGGTCAAAGGAGCGATGGCCCACTGTCTAGCTCCTGTTTTGTGAAATATTCACTCTTCTCTTGGGGGTCTCTTGAACGGTTGTGACATGAGATCATCCATCATAAGGACCAAGTTAGGATTCTAAAGAAAATAAGTATGTTAAGTATTTGTAAATCTAATTTAGTTCCTTTATACTGCTTCCTAATGTTCACTTCCTGCCCTCTGATGGAAACATTTATTCTTGGTATCTTTTGAGGAGCTAAGGGTATGGCCTCAGTCTTACCTATAGAGGGGTTTGGACTGGATGACTTTTTTCTTTTTTTAAAAGATTTTATTTATTTATTAGAGAGTGAGCATGAGCAGGGGGAGGGACAGAGGGAGAGGGGCAAGCTGACTTTCTGTTGAGCAGGGAGCCTGATGCGGGGCCTGATCCTAGAACCCTGAGATCATGACCTGAGCCGAAGTCTGATGCCTCACTGACTGAGCCACCCAGGTGCCCCAGGACTGGATGACTTCTAAGGTTTTTTTTTTAGATCTGAGATTTTTATCCCATTTTTTTATTCGTTTATTTTTTTGTAGATGCCTATTAACTCATTCTCATAAATAACTCATACTGCTTGGAAGTTGTTTCTATAAGGAATAATTTTCAGAAATATGAATGACATATTAGGATATGCTTTTTAAGTCAAGATTTTAGAAATATATGTGATACCCAAACACAACTTTAAAAGTCTCCTCACTCTTCAAGGCCCACCCAGCTTAAACATTATCCTCTCAGGAAAATCTTTGTTAGGCCCCTGTTTTGCTTTCTCCTTATTCTTCCCATATAGCTCTGTCTGTACATGTTTATCAGTAGACGTGAGTTATGGTTGTATGTGTACCTGTTTGCCTTTCATGAGGCACAGTTATTTATTTCTCAGTTTGATACCAGCAAGCCTTGCCGATTCACTTCTCGTTTTTCACTGAAAATGTTGAAGAAAGTTGTTGAGAACATATTCTCTAAGAAATTATTCTTAAAATGTTTTCTTCCTGAGAGAACTTTTTGGGAGAATCTGGGTTTGGAGTTCTTAACCTGGAGCCTGTAGACCTCTCAAAGGTCTGTGAATGGGCTTAAGGGTGGGAGGTACATCTACAGACTCTCTGAAGTCATGTGCAAAATTCAGACCTGTGTGCATTTTTCTGGGTGCAGTGGCCATAGCTTTTGCTCAAAAAGGCTAAAAATCAAAAGACCATCTAATATAAACTATTAATATAAATTTATGTTTCCTTTCTAACCTGATTTTCATCACTTTTGCATGTTTTCAGTTCTCTGTAGCATTTTGTGACCTTACTATTATGCAAATCAGTATTTTTAGCAATGCTTAATATAACCATAAGCTTGAAAATGCCATGCTGTATTTCCTACTAATTATGTACTGATGACAGTATTTTACTTATGAGTGATAATTCTTATTGAATTTAATATGTAAATATTTTACTTATTAGAAAAAAGGGAGACTTGGGGGTTAAGTTAGAATTAAGAAAGTAAAAAGAACCATATATAGAACTGTCCTGTAAACCTCTACATTGAGTCTTCTAATTTCAATGTCTATATAAAAGAGGCTCAGATCTCTTCCTTGAATATCATGTGGAAAGATGATTCCTTGGTTCCCCTGACATCCTGTTTCATGTCTTCATTGCTCTTAGACATTCAAGAATCAGTGTGGTTTATTGAACTGGGACTCAAGCACACTGAAAGCACTACCAGCTTTGACACTCAGCAGCAGATGACCTGGGCTATGTAGGTTGATTTCTTTGAGTCTGTTTTCTTATTTGTAAAATGGGAGTAAAATAATATAGGGAAACAGATAATGTTATTACATAGCAAATTATTATTTTCAGTTCTAATTAATGGATTAATGGGGGTCAAAAATGATAACATGTGAAAGTGCTTTATAAATTAGAAAGGAGGGGTATGTAGGTGGTGCAGTCAGTTAAGTATATGAATCCAGGTTTCCACTCAGGTCATGATCTCAGAATCGTGAGATGGAGTCCCGGGTCAGGCTCCCCACTAAGCAGGAAGTATGCTTGAGATTCTCTCTCTCCCTCTGTCTCTGCTCCCACACTCCGCATACACTCTCTCCCTCAGCAAAAAATCTAAAAAAGAAATCAAATTAGCACTTAAATGTGAGACACTTTTTTCCTGATAATGGCACCTACTTCTTCAATGTCATGATAGTCTTCCTTAGTCTTTGGTTTTAGCCCACCATGAAGAATCAGTTTCAAAATTATGTTTTCTTTCACAAAATTTAGGTCATGGGGCACCTGGGTGGCTCAGTGGGTTAAAGCCTCTGCCTTTGGCTTGGGTCGTGATCTCAGGGTCCTGGGATGGAGGCTGCTTCCTTCTCTCTCTCTGCCTGCCTCTCTGCCTGCTTGTGATCTGTCTGTCAAATAAATAAAAAAAATCTTTAAAAAAAATTTAGGTCATTATTATTAGCTAAGATGGAAATGTCTAGTGTGTTTGCACTGAGACACTTATATTAACTGAGTAAACAGACTCACATGAAAACATACAAGTAAAACTATGTTATTTTAAGGTACTAAAATAAACTAAAGTAATATTTCCAAAGATTGCAAATGTTGGGTGTCGGTCTGGCTCTGTAAGGAGAATGGTTAAATTCCCTTGTCGCAGATCCCAGTACTTTCCTGGCCCCAGCCTTATATGAAGTAGTGGAAACATGGACCTTGATACTGTTGTTTGGATTATATGACTCTAGTGCGTATTAGCTGAGTAGTGTTGGTAAGTTACTTAACTTTATTGAGCTTGAGTGTCTTTCAGTAAAAATAGATATAAACTTCTACTTTTGGGGGTTGTTTTAAGGATTAGAAATAATTTGGGGTGCCTGGCTGGCTCAGTCAATGGAGCATGTGACTTGATCTCAAGGCTGTGACTTTGAGCCCCACATTGGGTATAGAGATTATTTTTTTAAAAATTAGAGATAATTGGGATGCCTGGGTGGCTCAGTTGGTTGAGCAACTGCCTTCAGCTCAGGTCATGATCCTGGACTTCCGGGATCAAGTCCCGCATCGGGCTCCCAGCTCCTTGGGGAGTCTGCTTCCTCTCCCTCTGGCCTTGTCCTCTCTCATGCTCTCTCTCACTCATTCTCTCTCAAATAAATAAATAAAAATAAAATCTTTAAAAAAAATTAGAGATAATTTATATAAAGGGCCTGGCACATAGTAGATTCTCTTCATATGGTCAATATTATGAACTTAAAAAATTATGCTATTCTAGATTTGTGTGTACCTGTGTCTGGGCTGGTCTGTTTTAGACCCATTCATCATTTAGCTTTTCATTCTAGGTGCTCTTTATTTAAGTCATAGATCAAAGCCTCACACACTTCAGCTTTTGCTCTGTATTTACAAACTGAAATGTAACTTAGGAGAGTTGCTACCTAATTTTCTTTAAAAACAGATTAGATTTTCTGCTGTATATTCTTAAAACCAGATGAAGAGGATGATTAGGTAAAATGCATGATGGAAAGGACTGCTATATACAGTTGTAGCATGTCCCCTAATGTAATATTATTCTGTGTAAGTTTTCTTTCATATTTTTAGTATAAAATAATGAAACACCCAAAAGAATACTGAGAATAATACAATATACACACATTTTCTCTACCCAGATTTAAGAAATGTCAGCAATTTGCTATTTATTTTACGCATCAGCTCTTTGTTTTCTGTAAGCAGTAAAACATTAGAAAAGTGACTGAAGGCTCTTCCCCATTTTAATCCTGTACCTCACTAACAGTTCTGAAGTTGGCATTTTAATTATTTTCCCCACCCATCTATATTTTTCCATTAGTGTTTTCCATTAATAATATACTGTTTTAAATGCTTCAAAATTTTTTACAAATGATATCTGCTGTATACTTTTCCTCATTTAACATATATTTCTCATGTTAAAACCAGTATCCACTTCATTTTAACTGTTATGTAGTATTTCACTAAGTGAATAATCTGTAATTATCCAGTCGCCTGATGAAGGAATTCAGGTGATTTCCAATTTTTTGATATTATTTTTAAAAAGATTTTATTTATTTATTTGTCAGAGAAAGAGAGAGAGATAGATAACAAGAGAGAGCATGCATGGGAGAGAGGGAGAAGCAGGCTCCCCATTGAGCAGGGAGCCCGATGTGGGGCTCGATCTCAGAACTCTGGGATCATGACCTGACCTGAAGGCAGACACTTAACTGGCTGAACTACCCAGATGCCCCAAATTTTTTAATGCTATTAACAGTGGTGTGCTTTTACCTTTATTTTGGTATATTTGTATAAGAGTTTCTCTGGGATATATTTTTAGAAGTGGAGTTGTGTGTTAGTGAGTATGCATATACATCTTTCAGATATACACCACTCTGGAGAGGAGACTGTTTAAGATGTTGGGTCATTGTTTTCATTTGCCTTTCCCAATACAGTAGCTATTTAAATAATGTTTAAAATCTATGGCATAACCCCATTTAAGAAATCATACATGTATCTAGGTATATAAGTATACATGAGTATTTGTAAATTAAAATGGTCCAGAAGGATACCTCCCAAGTACAGCAGTTGTTTTAGATTTTTATACTGAGCATGAAATACATGAGCAAAGCAAGAAAATATGACCCATAGGGGAAAGTCTGTCAACCAAAAAATGACCCAGAACTGACACAGATATTAGAATTATCAGATAATGGCACCAAAACAGTCACTACAACTATATTCCAAATGCTTCGAAGAGTTAAGTGGAGACATTGAAAATACTTTAAAAGACTTGTACTGAACTTCTAGAGATAAAAACTATAACATGCCAGATGAACAATACGCTGGATGGTCTTAAGGGCATATCAGACATTGTAGAAGAAAAGAATAGTGATTTTGAAGACATAACAATAGAAACTATCCAAAATGGAACAGAATAAAGAAATTACAAAAAAATTAAAAGTATCATCAGTGATCTGTGGGACTTAAGTGACCTAATATCCATGTATATAGAGTCCCTAAGGAGGGGGAATAGAAAAAAATATTTGAAGAATCATGGTTAAAAATTTTCCAAATTTGGGGCACGTGGGTGGCTCATTAGGTTGGGCAACTGCCTTCAGCTTGGGTCATGATCTCAGGGTCCTGGGATCCAGCCCTGAACCAGGCTTCTTGCTCAGCAGGGAGCCTGCTTTTCCTTCTCTCTCTGCTTCTCCCCCTGCTTGAGCTCTCCCTCTCTCTCAAATGAATAAATAAAAATCTTAAATTTTTTTTTCTAAATTTGCTGAAAAGTATGAGCCTCTAGATCCAACAAGGTCAATTCATGTATGTATAAAGCAAAACATACATGAAGAAAACTGCATCAAAGCACATTGTAATTAAATTGCTTAAAGCCAAGGGACGCCTGGGTGGCTCAGTTGGTTGGGCGACTGCCTTTGGCTTAGGTCATGATCCCGGAGACCCGGGATCGAGTCCCGCATCAGGCTCCCAGCACGGGAGTCTGCTTCTCCCTCTGACCTTCTCCTCGCTCATGCTCTCTCACTGCCTCTCTCTCAAATAAATAAATAAAATCTTTAAAAAAAGTAAATTGCTTAAAGCCAGGATAAAGGATCTTATCTTTAGGGATAAAATCTTAAACCAAAGAGAAAAGATCACTTATATAATTACATACAGAGGAAGATGGATAAAGATAATGTACATTTCTTGTTGGAAATGTGCATAATAGAGTGGAGGAACATCATCAAAATACTGAAAGGAAAACTGTCAGCCTAGAATTCTATACCTAACAAAAATATCTTTCAAAAATAAAGATGAAATAAAGACATTTCGGACATGTAAAGTGGAAAAATTCATCCTCAGCAGACCCCCACTATAAGAAATGTTATAAAAAGATCTTCAGGCAGAAAGAAAATAATACCATATGGAAATACAGATCTATACAAAGGAAGGAAGAGCACCAGAAATGGTACTGTATATTTAGGTAAACTCTAAGATCTTTTCTTATTATTTAAGTATATTTATAAGATAATGACTTAAATGAAAAAATAAAAAGTAGTATGAGGTTTATAACATATGTAAAATGTATAAGAAAAATAACAAAGTATTGGGAAAAATGGAAGTATACCACTGTAACATCCTTATACTCTACATGGAATGGTGTCATATCACTTGAAGAGAAGCTGCAATGAGTACAAAACCCTAAAGCAACCACTAAAATAACAGAGTTGAGCAAGGAAGGAGAAAAATGGGATTATAAGAAATATTTGAGTAATATAAAAACAGATAGAAAAAGAGGAAGAAAGGAAACAAAGAACAGGTGGGGCAAAGAGCAAAATGAGATACTCAAACCTAACTATATTAATGATCACATTAAAAGGTTAATGGTCTAAACACCCTAGTTAAAAAGCAGAAATAGTTCATATTGGGTGAAAACACAAGACACAGCTAAATGTTGCCCTGAGAAAACTGCACTTTAAATATAAAGGCATAGATAGGTTAAAAGTAACAGGATTGGAAAGATAAACTATGGTAATGCAAACCGAAAGAAAGCTGGATTCTATCCATATTAACATCAGGCAAAGTAGGTTTCAGGCAAAGGCTTTTTCTAGGGATAAAGAGGGTCATTTCATAATGATAAAGGGGTCAATTCATAGTTGTATACTCAATAGCAGATCTTCAAAATAAATGAAGCAAAACTTGATACAACTGCAGTAAGAAGTAGATCCGCAATAATAGTTGAAGTTTCAACTGAATAGAGGCAGTAGACAGAAACTTAGTAAGGATATAGAAGACTTAACATTATCATCCAACTTGACATTTTTTTTCCAACTTGACATTTTGATATTTATAGAACACTTAACAGCAGCAGAATGCACTTTCTTTTAAAGTACACACAATGTTCACCAAATTAGATCATACACTAGGCCATAAAACAAGTCTCAACGCAAGTCAAATGAAGCATGTTTTCTCACCATAATGAAATTCAATTAAAAACCTAATTAGGGAGGGGCACCTGGGTGGCTCAGTGGGTTAAAGCCTCTGCCTTCGGCTCAGGTCATGATCTCAGGGTCCTGGGATTGAGCCCCGCATTGGGCTCTCTGCTCGGCAGGGAGCCTGCTTCCTCCTCTCTCTCTGCCTGCCTCTCTGCCTACTTGTGATCTCTGTCAAATGAATAAAATCTTTAAAAAAGAAAAAAAACCTAATTAGGGAAATCCACAAATATTTGGAAACTAAGTAATAAGCTTAATAACCCAGTGGTGAAGAAAGAACTTAGAAATGGAATTAATAATAAATAATAATAAATAAAATTATTAAAAATGGAATTAAGTATTTTGAACTGAATTAAAATTAAATGAAAACACAACATATCAAAATATGTGGGATGCCACTTAAAACAATACTTAGGGGGAGCTTATTGCACTAAAGGGCCATGTATTAAAAAAAGGCCTCAAATTAATGGCTTCATTTTTCTCCTTAAGAAGCTAGAAAAAGAAGAACAAAATAAGTCCAGAAGCAGAGTAAAGAAAATAATAATGATCAGAGCAGATATCAACAAGATTGAAGACAGAGGGGTGCCTGGGTGGCTCAGTGGGTTAAGCCTCTGCCTTTAGCTCAGGTCATGATCCCGGGGTCCTGGGATCGAGCCCCGCATTGGGCTCTCTGCTCAGAAGGGAGCCTGCTTCTCCCTCTCTCTCTGCCTGCCTGTCTGCCTATTTGTGATATCTCTCTGTCAAATAAATAAAATCTAAAAAAAATGGAATCGATTCTCTAATTTCCCTTTCTGTACTTTCATTGTTAGTGTATAAGAAAGCCACTGATTTCTGTACATTGACTTTATACCCTGCCACGTTACTGAATTGCTGTATGAGTTCTAGTAGTTTGGGGGTGGAGTCTTTTGGGTTTTCCATATAGAGTATCATGTCATCGGCAAAGAGAGAGAGTTTGACTTCTTCCTTGCCAATTTGGATACCTTTTATTTCTCTTTGTTGTCTGATTGCTGTTGCTAGGACTTCTAATACACTAACAATGAAAGTACAGAAAGGGAAATTAGAGAATCGATTCCATTTACTATAGCACCAAGAACCATAAGATACCTGGGAATAAACCTAACCAAAGAGGTAAAGGATCTGTACTCGAGGAACTACAGAACACTCATGAAAGAAATCGAAGAAGACGTAAAAAGATGGAAGACCATTCCATGTTCTTGGATCAGA
>PISX010018431.1:0-40718 GCA_004024625.1 Mellivora capensis
GTTCACATAGTGTTGTGGAGTGCCCCCGAGTTATTTCAGGAAGATCCTCAGTGGGCTTTTTCCAAATGCAGACTGTTAACTTCCACGGAGGCTGAAGCTGAGGTATGATAAGACACTGTATTTGTGCTTGTCCTCTGATCCTTTCCTCTCCCTACCCCCATCAGCCTTTACCTCAGAGATATTTTGAGGTAAGGTGAAAACCAGGGGTTGCAGGAAATCCTGTTCTCTGCCGTACCCAAGCTTATTGAAGGGGGTGGGGGAGGTAGAGAAGGGATAGCCTATGAAGGTAAGGAAAGGGAAGAATCATTTCCTGCATATCTAAAGAAGCCTGGAGGTGGAGAGGAGAGAGAAACCCCCACCAGTAAAGGGGACTTAGTGGCAGTATGTGGGGAATGTTGGGCTGTCTGTGTGATAAATCTAAGGATATTGACTACTGGCCTGTGGGCTCAGAGTCTCCTTCAAAGCAGACTGAGCCCTGTAGGCCTGAAGAATGAGCATCTCTGTGTTTTCTGATAACCAGTGTCATTAACCAGAGGGGCCTTCCAGATGTTTTGATATTGTGCTAGGACTCTTGCATGATTTGGGGGAGGTGGGAGAGCCTCAGTATTGATTGGGATTGAATTTTTCACCAAAGAGTTAATTTGCTAAGGAACTATGATCTGAGTTGGTTTGCAAAGTTTATGCCTCTCAACTCCCTTCCCAAATCTCAAGGACCTTACTCCCTCAGTTAACACCTCTTTCCCTTCTCTTATACCTTGGCTCTACCTCCTCTGCTGGTTCCTTCCCCTCAGTATGTAAGCATATTCAGACCTCCCTCATCTCGAAATGATTCCCTTCCCTGGGCCCCATGCCTTCCCTAACTATCCTTCCAGCTCTCTCCTTCTTTTCAAAGGAACCTTCTTGAAATAAAGGTCTATTTGGGTCACATCCATTTCATCCCTTTTACTCCACTAGCTCTGGCTTCTTCTCTCAGTGCTCCATGGAACCACTCTGGTTAAGGTTACCGAGGGTGTCCTTTTCTGACCCTATTTCACTTAATGTCCTCTGTGGTAGGAAAGAGCCTTCTGGAACCTTTCTGTTTCTTTGGCATTTGTGACACTTCATTCTCTTTGCTTTCTTCCTTTGCTGTTTCTTAGAATCAATGTGGCTCTTTCTTCCTATCTGTCTTGGAATGCTGGTCATCACAAATCCTTCCCCCACCCTCTTCTCGTCTCCCTTGCTCTATATAGGTTCCAAAAAAGAGTGACTGTTTCTACTGCCATGGCTTCGGTTACCATGTCCATATGGATATGTCGAAAATCTTTATCTTAAATCCAGATTATTTTAAATCTTTATCTTAAGTCCAAAATCAAATGTAAAATTCAGTGGATTCCTGGACCCTATTGTACTCCCCAAACCCAGTGAATTCAGAGATCAGGCCCTAATCTCTGCCTCCCATTCCCATTCCCACTTGAACTTTTGCAAGTATCCCACTTGGCCTTTTGGATCCTCATCTTACCTTCTCCTATTAATTATTTGCTTATCAGCCTGATCTTTCTGAAATGCAGATTTCATTGTTAGAGCTTTTGTAACACCTTCCACTATTCCTCAAGCCACAGAATAAGGATTGAATTCTATCAATGAGCATGCTTTGGCTATAAATAACAGAGTATGTAACCAAGAGTGGCTTAAGTGTTAAAGGCTATGTCTTCTCTCATAATAAGTCCAGAGAAGTGTGGTCCCAGGCAGGGGTGGCTTAGCTCTCTAATGTCATCCTCACTGTGCTGGTGATGTCACTGTTCATAGCTCCCAGATGGCTGCTGCAGCTCCAATGATCCCACCTTTACAAGACAACTTCAACACCCAGATTGAGCGCGGTGAGCTCTCCTCCTGAGTGTCTCCTCTTTTATCAGGAAAGAAATGATACCTCCTGGCACATGATCCCTTTCATCTCATTGTCCAGGACTGGGTCACATGGCCATGTCTGGCTGATGGAGAAGTTAGAAATGTCAGCATCGGGTACTTTCTGCCATCGAATGAGAACAGACCAGCAAAGGAAAACAGATGAGGCTGGCTGCTTGAGTAGCGGACGAGCAATAGTAATTGTCCCAGCTTCCAGCTCCCGAGACCCGAGAGAGGTATGTTCTCCCTCACCTTTATGCCTGTGCGCCTGCAGCTCCATCTTCTGGACTATAGCTCCGTGTGTTCACACTGCCCCCTTGGCCCCTCTTCACAAACCTCAGTCCAGGCATCACCCCACACCCCTGCATGATGGATGATACGCACATCTCGTGTTCTAGACTATCATTTACCCTACCCTGCTGTAATTCCAAATTTTGGTTCCGGGCAGTAGTCTTCAAGCCCCTGAAAGCAGGAACTGAACAGGACTTTCCCTTTATTATAGCTCCAGTCCGTTTTCTTTGAAGGGACTGGAATATTTTTAAATAATCCCATTTATGAATTTCAATACAAAGCTGCTGCCTCTGTGATTCCCTCCCCCTCCCCCATGGTTTTGTTAGCTGCCCAGAGCCAGTAGAGGGCACCCTGGCCTTTGACTAAAGTTCTCTTTTGAGCTGCCTGGATTCCTTCAGAATGAAGTTTGCTTTTATTTCTATTTTCCCTCAAAGAGGTGCTGATTTTGAGTTTCTTGATCAAAAGGCTGAAATCATGCATTAGTTATCTAAACTTATATTTTGTTTGCATAATGCACCTGTAGGGTTTATCTACGACAGAGTTAGGACAAACCTTCCTCTACCTTCTCAAGTCTGTGGCTAAAACGATGCCCATTCTAAATCCCCCTCCTGGGGCAGAGTTGACGCAGCTGTTGAGTTCTTGACAGTAGCTAGAGTGGTCTGACGAGCATAATCTGGTGTCTTGAAAATATACTAACCATTCCCCAGATCCAAAGCCTGCTCCAGCCCCTCACATTGTGGGAAATCACTTAGGCCAGGCTGGCCTACAGTGATTTTGATTTTGATAAGTTGCAAGAGTAAAGGTGAATGTTATTTCAGGACTGAGGCAGGGGTAGGGTCAGTCTGGGTTAGGAAGTGAGAATAGTGTATCATTCATTCAGTCAGCCAGTTTTTCTTATGTTTAATAAATATTTGAGTAACTACCATGTGCCTGACGTTATTCCAGTCACAGGGATAGAGCAGTAAATAAGACACGGTAAATCCTTGACCTCATGGAGTTTAAATTCCAGGGACGGAGATAAATAAATAAACAAATGCCCAACAAAATATCAGAGAAAAAAATCTCAGGGAAAAAAGTCAATGAAATATGCTAAAGGGCTAAAGAGTGAGTGAGGGTGATATATAGGTAAATGCCACGGAGGAAAGAACATTCTAGACAGAGGACTCGGCAAGTGCAAGGACCCCAGTGCAGGAGAGTGCCTGGTGTGTACAAGGAATAGAAAAGAGGCCAAGGGGGCTGGAGCCGGGTTGTGGAGGAAATGTGGTGGGAGATAAGTCATAGGTCAGAAAAGCAACAGGAGAGGGACAAGGATGACTTGGCAGGGCTGCAAGTTTCTTGTCAGTGTGATGAGAAACCACGGGAGCAGAGAATTTAGCCAGGAGGTTACTGAAGAGTCCAGGACAGAGGGTCGGTGGCCAGACCATAGTGGCAGGAGCAAGGTGGCAGGCAGTGGTCAGATTGGGAAGAATTTGGAAGATTTTAAAGATGGAGTTTCTGGATTTTAAAGATGGGACTGATGATGAATTGATTATCTAAAGGGTGTATATGAAAGAGAGAGAGAGATTGGTCAACTCCAGGGTCTCATTTTTCTCTTTCTTTTCTGAGGATGCAGTTTAAACCAAGATCAAGCCCGTCATCTATCTTTGCCTCTTGTACCCTTAACACCAAGCCTAGCACCAGACCACTATTGTTTATGCTGCTGTTAACAGTGAGGAGCTCTAATTTCAGATAACAGGACCATGGCATGGAGCTTCCTTCATTGTTCTGTAATTGACAGCAGCCTGTGGTCAGGTTGAGTAATTTGTAAGAGGTAACCAGAGGTCTTACCCTTAGCAGCCTCTGTTTCCACTCCCCACCCCTTTCTACTCTTTTAACCAGAATGCCACATTTCAGTTTGTTAGCTGAAGCAAGCCACTTTGTAAATGTTCGTCTCTATAACCCAAGAAAGAGCATTTTCTATCCCTTCCAAAAAGGTGCAGTGAAATCTCAGTGTGGCATTTGTCATGATCTCAAGACAGGTTGGCAGAAAGCATTGGTCAGGGCTGATCATACTACTTTTGGGTTCTGTGCCTGTAATTCAGGAAGCTGGCACCAGGGAGCACCTGCAAAGTCTAACAGGGTAGGCCTCAGAAAAGGCACAATCCAGTCTCTGTCTCTCTCCCACCTTCCCCAAAGAACTTGCAGTTCATAGAAATGAACTTCATTAAAAACTATACTCAATAACTTGGAAAGAATAATAGCAAGAGAAAAAGCCGTCTTCTGTGTGCTTCCCAGTGTCTCTCCTCAGGGGCTTGCTGCCCTCCCGCTTAGATCCCTCTTGCTCAGATCTCCCCCATTCCCACAAAAGCCTCCCAACTGCATCCCTGCTTCTTGCCAGTCATACCCTTTTGTTTTTTTTAACTGCACAATGATCTTTCCAAATTATAAGTTTGCTCTCATCACTTTCCCCTAACAATGTTGCCCCCAATATCTACAGAACAAGCCCTGAGCTTTAAGTCCTTCCTAAACTGGGCCCAGTTTACCTGTATCTTCCCATGTTCTCCCATGCCATCATTTCGACCTTGTGTTCTTGATACTGGCCACACTTGGAGTTCCTTTAGTTAAGATTAAGATGTAAAGCCAAGCCTTTGATTTTCTTTGCACTGTTCCTTTTGCCTTCAGCGTTCTTTTCTTTTTCCATGGAAACTCCATACTTATTCTCCAATGCTTGGCTCAAAGCACTTCCTCTGTAAGACCTTACACAGCTCCCTCTTGACAGGTCCTCTCCAATGGCTGCCGTAGCCATTTTTAAAACCTCACGAGACTCTATTACAGGGCAGAAGCTAATAACCAAAGCCAGTTTTTGTTAGGAGCTTTCTATGTGTGAGGGACTCAATGAGGTCCTTTCTCTTGACAATAATGTGAGTATATGTCTCCCATATGAGACTGCTTGAGTGTCAAGTTGTGTTTACATCCTGTAACCTTTCAGGCTTTGGTAATATATCAGAGACACAATAGATGCTTATGAGTTGTTCAGGGATTAAAGACCCAAAGATTTTGGTTTTGACCTTGTTGGCTCTCAAGCTCTTCCTGATGACTGTAAGACTACCAGTAAGATTTTTTAAGAGTTACTATTAGAATTCTGAAAAGACTAAAATATGCCCCTTTGCACTGGGATGAAGTTGGAGGGAAATGCCTCACTCCCCATATGTCATGCCACAGTTCACCACAGAGAGAGAACCAGCTCGCTCCTCCCTTCTATTAAGAGCATTTCTGACTTCCTGGCATTGCAGATCTAACATGTCTTGGATCAGAAGATGAAATGTAATCAAGTGACCCAGTGTGTTGTTGTGAGGGTCTATTCGCATGTGCACTGAAGAAATAACTCAGGTATCTGTCCTTCCCCTTTTCCCTTGTATGATTTAAAATGTTTTAAAGAGGGGCGCCTGGGTGGCTCAGTGGGTTAAAGCCTCTGCCTTCGTCTCAGGTCGCGATTCCAGGGTGCTGGGATCGAGCCCTGCATCATGCTCTCTGCTCAGCAGGCAGCCTGCTTCCTCCTCTCTCTCTGCCTGCCTCTCTGCCTACTTGTGATCTCTCTGTCAAATAAATAAATAAAATCTTTAAAAAAATGTTTTAAAGAGTTCTGGTATAAAAACAGAACAAGTGAAAAAGTTTTCTTTCACTCTGAAAAGTTGCAAGAGATACTGAGAGTGTCTATTCAGTTTGCTGGAATTAAGAATGTCACAAATAGAGGGCATAATGTGCATTCAACTTTCTTCTCAAGCTGCTTTGGACCCAGAAGGATGGAACATCTGCGAACACCTGCTTGTTCATGTAACTGCAGGGGAATGGAGCTAATCTAAATTCCTACCAGGGGAACTCTAGGATGTGAAGGAATATTTTTTTCCATGATGAGAAAGACAAGGTTTTTTTTTAAAAAGGGAGATATTTGCCTGACAGGCTGCTTGGTAGATGTGTAGTCAGGCCCTTCGAAACCTGGGTGAAGACCCTCAAACAATGTAAGGAGGCCAAGAATCATGCCTGTGTGAGGGTGGAAAAAATTTTCTCTTCTTCCCTTCATGGTTCTTTGGCAGGTCTAATGAAATTGATACAAGACATATTAACAGGAGAAAAACAAACATTTCATAGCCTAGGATTCCCATCAAACTATGACAGCAGCAGTGGTCTGGGAATACAAAAGGGAGGAAGGCCTTTGAGAGGACATGTTTGGAAAACAAAATTGCCCTGTTATGCAAGATTATCTCTGGCAATAGCTCTCCTCCTGGTGCAGGCCTCTTTTCCACTGTAAATTGAGGGGTTGAGTGGGAAGTAAAGAATTTTTCCTGAATCTGCTAGGTTTTGAATCTGCTAGCTCCAAATAATGCTCAAGCCAAAATGACATATTTTGGGGTGACACATTCTGCTCCCCGTCACCTGCCTCCGGGGCGGGTGCCCAGATATGCAGAGACACCCTGCTGAGACCCACAGCATAGCCTAGCTCAGAGCCAGAGGCCAATGTTTAGTGTAAAAGCAGGAGGTACCATTCCCGATGCCTTCCAAGCAGACCCCAGGAATCTTGGACCTAAATTTCTCAAGACAGGAGACTAAAAATAGTGGGGGCTTATTCCTGTCCTGGAGCCTAACAAGGAGACACAGATATTGGTGTGAAATGAAGCTTTCCCATCCATTCCAGAAAAGGAAAAAGAATCAGTAGCAGCTACTGAAGGAAACCCCCCACTAGGCAAGCAAAGAGCCCCCCCAGTGGTGGTGGGACCATCTCAGTGGCACCTCAAGTAACCAACCTGGGAAGAGAAGAACTGCAGGAGACTTGGATTTCCATTCATTTTACCGGATGTCTGAGGAAAGCTGCAGTTATGTTCTTCATTTGGGGATTAAGGAAGCACAAGAAATGTAGAAAAACACAAAACACTGGACAAATCATCCATAAGGTGTACTGCTAGCCATTATGTCTAGATGAGATGTGGTGCGTACTAACCAGTTTGGTGAGTGTGTGCGCTGGGGCGCGGGGGAGCTCAAAGGCTTTCCCCCACAGGTCTTGCTAAGGTGCCCTATGATGTACTGTTTGCACATCTGTCTCACTTGCCGGACTGTGAACTGTTTGGGAGAAAGAAGCAAACATTATTTTTGTGCCTCTAGAACCTGAGAACCTACACTGATGGTTGATCAACAAATCTTGGTGAGGGGCACCTGAGTGGCACAGTTGGTTAAGTGACCGACTCTTAGTTTCAGTTCAGGTTGTGATCTCAGGGTCGTGAGATGGAGACCTACGTCAGTCCATCTCTGTGCTCAGCGCTGAGTGTGCAAGATTGTCTGCCTCTGCCCGTCCCCCCACTTGCATTCTCTCTTTCTCTCTTACGTAAAGAAATAAATAAAACCTTTAAAAACAAAACAAAACCAAAAAAAATCTTGAATGAATCAATGAGTGAATAGATGAGGACATGCTTTGGTTCTCTCTTTGTCCCCAAAGCCTGACTCCGCATACAGATTTGTTGACCACCTCAGGTCCCTGGGCTCTCCAAGCAAAGAAATTAACTGGGACCAAACGGGAATTCCAGGCCAGGGAGATAGCGCAAAGGAAAGGGTCCTTCTGGCTGAGTCTCCAAGCAAAGGTCAGAGAAATTTTTAAAAGAGGTCAAGGCAGGAAAGGAGTGACTTCTAAGCATATAGGGGCAGGAAGAGACACAGAAAGTTGTGCGTGCAGACACAGACAGCACATGCTGTCATGTATGACATGTCTCCTCAGTACATTCAGTCTCCATCCGGGATATGATATTTTTTAGTATTATAACGGGGGAGGGTCAGTGCTGCGGTCTACCTTGGCACAGACTAGTTTGGTTGGGCCTTAGCCTCTTTCTAGTCAAGTTCCTCCTTTGGTAAGCATTCTGCTTCTGCATTCCTGCAAGATGTGCTACTCCAGAGGCATAGGGTTTCCGCTATCAAGGTTGAAGGACCCGAGTCCAGTCCCTGCTGTACCTCATTTCTAAAAAGTATTTCTGTAAAAGCTGAGAAAGTTTACCACTAGCACAGCCTTTTACATTTTAAAGATGCGGGATTGAGAACAATTGCTTGTCTGTGACAATGGAGCTAGAAAAGACTGATTCATGATAGACAGGTCCCTTCAGTGGGCAGGAGACAAGGACTTTTTTGACATGTGCCTACAGATGCTCTCTGAAGATAGCCCAGCTTCCTGTGGCTCTGACAGAGAACCAAAGCACCACTCAACTCTAATTCAACACTTTTATGCCACAGTTCATGTGATTTTCAGGCCCTGAGAATGGGGGTGCCAGAGAGCTGTGGCGGAATGCATGTATGGGGACCCTCCATATCTATATGAAGTTCAGCACGGATCGAGCAGGTTAGCAGTGTGTTTTTATTTGTGTTCTGTTTACTTTGCTTTATTATAAGCTTGTTATCAGCATCATCGTCATCACCATCATCCTCGTCATGGCCGCCATCAAAACACCTGAGGCAAACCACAAATTCAGGCAAGCCCGTAAGTGTGTTCAAGAACAGACAGATGGCAGAGGTCATTTACGCCCTTGAACCCAGTCTCTGTGAGGATGGCCATCAAATGGAGAGCTTTGGAAAGGTATCCTTTTGTGACGAACGTCTTTGTCTTTCATGAGGAACTCAGACCCAGCTTAACCCTACAGATGGGCTGTGGAGAAGCCCTGAATGGTTGTTTTAGCAAAAATCCCATTCTTGTTTCTGGGATAATTATAAATTAGTTGACAAGTTTCTGTGATTCCCAAACGATGAGAACATTTTCTCAGGTTGCGGTTATTTTAGCCTGTGCTAGAGTGGGATTGTTTCCGTCCACAGCTGTTTTTCAGCAGTTCACAATTACCCCACTCTGCTAAATTGCTTTAAAAGTAATTCTATTTGAATGACTTAATTATGGTAATTCCGATATCTGTCAGGTTTGCAAGTTTCTAACATTTAAGCTTCTATATGACAGTGTGACACTTGCCTCTTACGGAAGGAGATTAATAGGCAGTTGGGTGACCCAGGAAGTTTAGAACCTGTCTTGCCCCAGCGTCTTGCCCCTGGAACTGGAGGGAGAAGAGGATGACTCGAGGCAGAGGGCCTGCTGGGGCCTAACCTGGTCTCTGACTTGGCCAGCTCGCAGACTCAGATGGTCTCTCTCACTTGGAGTGGGCTGACCTAAGGCTCAACTCCCCAGGAGAAGGGGGACTTCCTGGATTCCATTTTCTTTTCAGTCTCTGAGACTTACCCGGAGGAAGGGCAAGACCAAGGGAAAAGTGCCCCAAGAAACAGAAGGGGCCGAATGCTACAGGCAGCTTTGTAAGCATGAGATTCTTTTCACCTGAAGAAGCCTATTCAGTCATACCACGGGGCTGCCAGGGTGGTGGGAGCTAACCACAACAAAAAATGAAGCAAGAGCTGCCCCCCAGAAAACAACACTCCAAAACTATGTCTTCCTATAACACTTTTTCTTAAGCGTGGTGGTGTCCCTGGATTTACTCTTCAGTAAGCAGAGAAATGATGCGTGTCATTGAATCAATCGATCCAAAGTATTGTATTAATGATAAACCTTATATTCTTTGCACTAAATCTGCTTTAAAGGAATCAAATAATTATATGGAAACATTCAAATGCTGTTTCACAGTTATTCAAACAGTGAACATGTGTTAAACATGTTTTTTACTGAGGCTGCCCAGATCTGGCTAGTCATTGGAAACACCTGGGGGGCTTTCAGTTGGGCCCTTAGAAATCTGTGTTTTTCAAAGTTACCAGGTCTTTGCTGTAACTGTGCTGTGCCCCCTCCACAAATAGGCATTTTCTCTATGTTCTTTATTTAAGCACTTATCTCTATGTTTTTTTTTTCTTTTTTTTTTTTTTTTGACGATTTTATTTATTTATTTAACAGAGAGAGATCACAAATAGGCAGAGAGGCAGGCAGAGAGAGAGGAGGAAGCAGGCTCCCTGCTGAGCAGAGAGCCCGATGCGGAACTCGATCTCAGGACCTTGAGATCATGACCTGAGCCAAAGGCAGAGGCTTAACCCACTGAGCCACCCAGGCGCCCCTCTCTACATTTTTCTTCTAAAACCCAACAGTTCTTTAGGCTCAGTCCATGTCTCTTTGATAATATCTTCTCTCAAAGTGCTCTATTATTTGAATAGTTACAGAATCAATTTCCTACCTTCTATCCTAAGTCTTATTTGAGGTCTGTAAACCTGGTTCCTTCAGGCCTGGGGTTAGTCACGTGTATAACTCTTTAAGATCTCGAAGAGATTCATGGCCACACAGACAGATGTTCAGTGTACATTTACTACTTTTTTTTTAAAACAGAATTTCAAACCTAAATTGATTAATGTTAAATACTTCAGCTTTGAGCCTACATATAAATTTGTCTATTGCTAAGGAGAACATGAAATTGTTGTGAAATTGGTTGTCTAGATGGCAGTGGTTGGGATTCTTTAAAAAAGCCTAGGGCTGGGTAACACCAGAAGGGATTGGAGACTCTTTCAGTGCAGATCTCAAAGGTAAGCCGGTCTCTGGGATAGCTAAATGGATTAAGGGGCTGAATGAGAAGGTCCATATTGAGATTCTTACATGAAGTAGTACAGTACAGTGTTCCCTTGCATGGCTCCAGTATGCATACATTTCAATTACTAAAATTTAGTTAAATAACACCAGTCCCACAAAAAATATTAAAAAATTACCATAGTGTCCTAAGGAATTACAAAATAATTTATGACTCCGTACAGGCGACGGACAAATAACTTCACACATAACATGCACGTCATGATCGGTAACGGATCATGTCGTTCATATCACTGTCTGCCAGTGACTGGTCAGTACCCATCTGGTTTTCAGTTTGTACAGGCAGCAAAGCATGTAGTTGGGTCACCTCCTCATCTCCCCGTGATAAACCCACATGACAGTTTATAAAAATGGATAATCAGGAGGGATTTGACCAACAAAATGAAAGGGCAACAAAGAAATGAAAAGGGATAACCCTAGCGGTGAAACCTGAATCTAACACAAATGGAGCCTTGAAGGATTGTTCACTGTGGGAATGTTGACCCCGCTCTCTGCGAGATTCTAAACAGGCAGCTGGAAGAACTTAGGGAAGATGAAATTATGCATCTAAATTAAGGAAAGTGTTCGTGCCATAAAGGATGAAGATACCCCAGAGAAATGGGGATATCTGGCAAAGAACTTCACATTAAAGGAACTCTCAGAAATATTTCATGGCATTTGAAGATCAAGGGATACAATATTGGAAGTAGATCCTAACACAGAAAGGAGTATGACTGTTCATCAACATATGAACTATGCTTGCTCTGTATCCTAAATTACATGATGAGGAGGAGAAGGCAAACACTCTTCAAGCTGCCCTTCACAGGTTTTTGGTTTTTTTACCAACAAATAAAACATTTTGATTTTCAATGTTCCTGATGTTTTAAATTACAGTGTACTAAATAAATATTAGTTTTATTATTTCTTTTCATTTCCCTATCCACTTATAACTAACAATAAGAGAGTTTTTAATATTTTGATAAATTCTTTAAAGGTCACAGAACAATTGTAATTTTTTCATTGATTACTAAGATTGCTTTGCATGGTTTTAGCAGGCAAAATGAGTGAATGGTGAACTACCTGTTCAGGTCAAAGTAGAATATTATAAGTTAAGAATGTTATTGTAATATCTAGAGTAAACACTGACAAAGTCACATTAAAAAGGTATAGCTAAAAACTTAATAGAAGAATACAAAGAGATTATTTAAAAATAATTCAAAAGGAGGTAGGAATTGAAAAATAGTGAAACAAAAACATCTTTTTAGATAACCACAAGATGACAAATTTAAAGCCATATATAGCAATGATTACATTAAGTGTACATGTACTAACCACCTTAATTAAGTTAGAGATTGTCAGAATAGATAAAAAATCAAGTGTCAACTATATGCTAATTTCAAAAGACACAATGTAACATAAAGACACATAGATAAAGGTAAAAGCATAGGAAAAAGACATTCTATAAAAACAGAAGTATTAAAATGGTAGTATCGCTTTTTAATATCAAATGTAGGACATCAAGCAAAGAGATTATCAGAGATAATGAGGGGCATTAATGATAAAAAAGATTAATTCAGGGGCTCCTGTGTAGCTCAGTCAGTTAAGCCTTTGACTCAGATCATGATCCCTGCCTGGGTCCTAGGGTCAAACCCAGTGTCAGGGCCCCCTGCTCAGCAGGGAGTCTTCCTCTCCTTCTCCCTCTGCACCCCTCACCCCCACCACCCTGCTCATACTCTCTCTCTTTCTCAAATAAATAAATAAAACCTTTTCAAAAAAAGATTAATTCATCAAGAAAACGAAGGAATGGGGTGCCTGGGTGGCTCAGTGGGTTAAAGCCTCTGCCTTCAGCTGAGGTCATGATCCCAGGGTCCTGGGATCGAGCCCTGTATCAGTCTCTCTGCACAGCAAGGAGCCTGCTTCCCTCTCTCTCTGCCTGCCTCTCTGCCTATTGTGATCTGTCTGTCAAATAAATAAATAAAATCTTAAAAAAAAAAGAAAGAAAATGAAGGAATCATGAGTGTGTACATTTTCAGTAATTTCAAAATACAAGAAATAACTGATGCAATATAGGGATAAATAGAAAAATCAGCAATCATCACTAGTGATTTTAACACCCCTTCTCAGTAATTGACAGAATACTTAGTCAAATTCAGGACAGATAAATACTTGAACCACACACTGACCCAGCATTGCCAGAATATGGCCCATAATCTCTGTAACATACAACACACATAAGTAAGGGACTTCCATCAAAATAGACCATATGCTAGTGCATTACATTTCAAAAGACTTAAATATTACACAGCATATTTTGTTACTGCAATTAGAGATAAATAGCAATAACATAATGCATGAATAATATGTAAGACAATTTCCTAAAAAAATGTATTTTTATAAGCATATTTTGCTTGGGTCCAATCATTTTACTTATTTCCTCATATATGTTCTCTAGAACTGTCATAAAGAGGACTCATCCCATTGCTTAATTTGAACTGTAAAATGGCAGCATTGAGCTCACAGGAACTATGATATTTGAATTAATTAGAAGAATACCCAGTGGTGCTTTAAGCAACAGATGATGAAAAGGGTTAGTTGTTAGAGGAACAATGATGCCAAGTGCTTTGGTTTTGCTTATCCTAATGGCATATAAATAACTTTCAAATTTTCCCCAACTTTTAAGATTTTATTTATTTATTTGACAGAGAGAGAGAGAGAGAGAGAGAGATCACAAGTAGGCAGAGAGGCAGGCAGAGAGAGGAGGAAGCAGGCTCCCCACTGAGCAGAGAGCCCGATGTGGGGCTGGATCCAAGGACCCTGGGATCATGACCTGAGCTGAAGGCAGAGGCTTAACCCACTGAGTCACCCAGGCACCCCTCCCCAACTTTTTTTAAGCCACTCTGCCAATCTCTGTCTTTTAATTGATACTTTTTAGACAAATTATTAGCAAATTTTAGGACTTAAGTCTACCATGTATATTTTATTTTTTGTTTGTCGTTTCTGTTTTTAGTTTCTTTTTTTTTTCTTGCCTTCCTGTGGGTTACTTTAGTAATTTTTTAAGTAATTTTTAGAAATCCATTTTTATTTATCATTTTTACATATTTCTGCAGTGTTTTGAGTATATCACTTGATATAGCTTTTTTATTGCCTATTTCAGGTATTTTATTATCTATATATCTATGAATCTATATGACACATAGTCTACTGGTGTCAACAGTACCAGCTGGGATGGTGAATGGTGTATAAGAACCTTATCCTATCTTATATCCCTTTGTTCTCTTCTATTTATAATTGTCTTAAGTAAATATTAAGTTTAAAAATTTTCTCCATGTATACTGAGAACCAAATCAGAGAGCATTTAAATTTTTGTTTCAGTTGTCAAGCATAATTTAGAAAACTGAAGAAGGAAAGTAAAGTTTTCTTTCTTTAAATCTTTGCTCTTTCCAGTGTCTTTCTTTCTTCTTGATATCCCAAGTTTCCTTCTTTTATCATTTCTTTACGTTTAGGGAGGGAGGCATGGTTTGTTGCAGACAGGTGGGGACTGAAGTCCAGGTTCCCTCGTTGACCTCCAGTGACATTAGGTGGGGGTGACTCCCCATTACTGCCTGGTGATGTGGGAGCTGCGGACACCCCACTCTGCCTCCACTTCCAACTCCCTGGCACCTGTCCTTGATTTTGAGGTTCCTAGCCTGCCTGACTTTTGTTCTGTACTTTTCAGAGTCTTCTTATGTTTCTTTTATATGTAGTTTCTGAGATCTTTAGCTGTACTTGATAGAAAAGTAGGGAAAAGTATGTGTATTCCATCTTTGCAGATGTGGAAATCTTAGAAAATATTTTTAATGCAATGATCATGAAAACACACTTATCAAACTTTGTGAGGTGTATCTAAAGTAGTATGTAGAGATATATAACTCTAAAAACTTCTATTAGGAAATAAAAATGTTCTACAATTGGTGACCTAACTTCCACCTTAGAAAGCTAGAAGAGAGGGGCGTCTGGGTGGCTCAGTGGGTTAAAGCCTCTGCCTTCAGCTTGGGTCATGATCTCGGGGTCCTGGGATCGAGCCCCACGTCGGGCTCTCTGCTCAGCGGGGAGCCTACTTTCTGCCTGCCTCTCTGCCTTCTTGTGAACTCTCTCTCTCTGTCAAATAAATAAATAAAATATTTAAAAAAAAGAAAGCTAGAAGAGAACAAATTGAATCTAAGTAAATAGTAAAAGGAATTAATAACAATAAAAGCACAACAAATGGACTAGAAAACAGAAAAATAGAAAAATTCATTGAAATCAACAGCTCTTTCTCTGGCAAGACCAGCAAAACTGATTAACTTCCAGCTAGAGCGATGAAGAAAAAGAGAGAAGACACAACGTACCAGCGCTGTCAGTTCTGATATAAGACTTGTTTCAAAATGTGAAATGTTTCCAGGGCAGTTGATACACTAGGGGACACTTTGAGTGTAATGCACTCTCAGTTATTTGTGTGTGATTCTTCCCACAGGAAGTACTAGGTGAATGCAGAAACTGCACCCAGCTGAACACAGCTACCTAGGAATACATAAGATGCACACATGTGCACATCTCAAACATCTCAAACCAGTTACCTCATTTCACCCCATGCATGATAAGCCACACCATCCACATCTGGAGTTGGAGTTGGAGCTGGATCTTTCAGTCTAATTTCAGATAACTATCCCTCCCTCACTTCATAACAACCCACAAACTACAAACCTTCTGATGCCCATTTCTATAAGCAAGCTTCAGGTCTTTTTTCAATACAAAATGCCGTATATGCTGTAGTATTTATGTCTTTCTTTTTAAAAATTATTTATTTATTGAGAGAAAGGGAGCACATGATTGGGGGAAGGGGCAGAAGGAGAGGGAGAATCCCAAGCAGACTCCATACTCAGCACAGAGCCTGATGCAGGGCTTGATCTCATGACCCTGAGATCATGACCTGAGCCGAAACCAAGAGCTGGACGCTTAACCGACTAAGCCACTCAGGTGCCCTTATTTATGTATTCCTTAACCATTTCACAAATGTATAACTGCTACTGTTTTTAATAATTCCTAATATTTTTTGTTGTTATGTTTCACTGTTTCTGTTGTTACGTTTCACTGACAAAGTTCTTGAATGTTGTACCCCATCCCTATTTTCTTCATAGGCCTTATGGACTTTATTATGTAATTTTGCATATAGTTGTTTTTAGGAATATGTATGTAGCATTATAGAAAAATTGACTTTACTGGCTACTTTATAGGTGATGAAATTTAATGCTCCAGATAGCACAGCCAGATGTTTTGTGCCTCCTGATATGTTGCAATCATACAGCATCATCTATGAAGACTTCTTATCAAAAATCTTGACCCTAAAACTCCTCAAGCCTTTAGATTTAGCTTCCAGTGTAAGGAAAATGGGGTAGAGAAAAAGGTTAAATGGTACCACGAAGCAGCAGATAAATGCAAAATGTTTACAGTCACATGATTGGCTTGGTCTGGTTCAATACTACTTTGAAGAAGTCAACTATAAAATATATATTTGATATCATTGGGGTAATTTGTTGGAGACAGGGTGTTACATGATATTTTGCGGTTATTGTTAATTTTAAGAGCAATAATTGTGATTTAATTGCCATTAAATCACAAAATGTCCTTATTTGGGGGCTATAAAGGCTTAAGTATTTAGAAGTGTCCTGATGTCTGTATTGATGTCTGTATGTCCTAAGGTCGGTAATTCCTTTAAAATACTTCAGCAATCTAAAAAAAAAACACAAAAAACTTCAGCAATCTATACATATATGCATATACACACACACACATATATACGTATAATACATATATGTATATGGAAGTACAGATGAAAATATGGCAAAATGTTATGGATGTTTATTAGACTAATCTTTTTACTTTTTGCACATTTGACATTTTTCATGTTTTATGATTTTACAAAATTGACATGTAAGAGAAATTAAAGTATTTTTCACTTACTCTTCTTTACAGAAACTTCATGACTTTAGGGATTTCCCTGGGTGTCATGGTGAATTTATCCTGCCTGCAACAAGTAGACACAGTCCATACTCTCATGGCTCTTCTGTCTTCTGTTATAAAAAGCACTCAGCTCAGGCAGCCTGTGCCCATCTTTGGGATTCCTTGCATTCCTTCAAGATATAAGATTCCCATTGTATTCCCTTGTCTGGCCCAAGGGAAATTGAGCATAATTTTTCTCTTTGATTTTTTTTTTTCTCTTTGAAAAAGAGGAACAATCAGATCAGAGATAAATCCGAACATGTAAATGGAGTGCTACTTAATAGTCACAAGGAGAAGAGACAATGGTCTAGAAGCTTGGGATTTAGAATAAAAAGTCCTTTCTGCCTGTAGCAAAGACGTTAGTTCTGATGAGCAGCTCAAGGGGGAAGGCAGAGCCTGGAGAATGATTCCAAAATGTGTGTGTCTGAGTTGTGCTTTCAGGCAAAACCGGGCACAGATCATCTCTCTCTCCCAACTCCTTGACAACTAGGAGCTGCTGAATCTGATCCAGGCCTGGTGGAAATAGACACCTGAGCATACCAGACGCAAGGGCACATCTCATGTGCATGCATGACTATAGGGAAATCTCAGAGATGAAGGGCAGGGGGGACAGGGAACCAGAAGAAAAGTTAAAGGTATTTAGAAGTGATTACAAGAATATATATACATATATTTTTGTATCTTTTTCTCCTTTAGTTTTTCATTGGAAGAGGTGATTAACTGTAGCACATCCAGAAATAGTTTAAGCTAAACATAGCATAGCTGGCAAAGACTGTTACAAAATAGAACTTGGGTGTGGGAATGATGCCTCTTAGCTGTAATCCCTCCCTGGGGTAAAGTGATGTCAATGCCATGAACTCAAATCAAGGTCAACCTTGAGAATTCAGTGTCAGAGCTCATCTCTTTAATTCAGGGAGGACAATTTCATTCTTATGGGTATGCAAACTAAGTTAGAGGGCCCTTTTGTTTAATAACTACACCTTTGTAAGAATTGGAAGAGACTGCTATGAAGATTTAGTTCAGAATCCTGATTTTATGGTGAGAACTATAGAGATGATTAACCCAGGCTCACATAGTTAATTAGTGGAGAGTGTAAGACTATAAATTCAGAGCTCTTTTCACTATAGTATGTTGTTTCTCCCCATTTAGGATTCTTTTCCCACAGGATTATGACTCAACATGAATGCAAGTAGAGTCTGATTAGAACGCAAACTACCCTGTGCATTGACCTAATCAACACCTTGCAAACCCTTGGTTAGGGGCTTGGAGGTGGGGAGAAGATTATAGTTGGAGAAACATAATCTGCAAACTAATTAGAGTCTTCAGTTAGAGGCAGGTATTGCCTTTTATATGTTTCAATCTTAGGGGATTCTCGGAGAGGGTTTCAGGGGTGCCCTCTGAAGAAGTGCATTGAATCTGGGGGTGCCCGTGTGGAAGTATGCATTATGGAATAAGACCAAAAACTGTTAGGAAATAGGAAATGTGGCTCTGGGCCCAAACTGGAAATACTAGAGGAAATGTGGTAGGAGTAGAAGAAATATTTCTTCATACTAAAAGAAATCTCCCCAGCCTCCAGCCTTCGTGCAGTCCATTCTACATGGGATTCCACACGTTTTCTCCCAATAGAATCTCCATAGACAATTCTATCTATCCATCCTATAAAAAAAAAACAACTTTTATTTTTAAATAATTTCAGATATGCGGAAAGTTTGCAAAAATAGTGTAAAGAATTTCCATATATTCTTCACCCAGATTGCCAGTCTGTTAACATTTTACTGATTTGATTTATCTTCCTCTCTTTTGGAATCATTTGAAAGTACATTGAAGATAGAATGCCTTTTTATGCCTAAATTCTTCAATGTGTATGTCTCAAAAACACAGGATTCTTTTACAGAATCATAGTAGTATCATCAAACCAGGAAATTAACATTCATATAGCTATCGTCTAATCAGCAGACATTCATGTTTCATCAGCTGTCACACAAATGTGCTTCTGGCAAAAGAAAAATTCAGTTTTCCGGTTGAAGACCAATCTAGTTTTGCCTGATACATTTGGTTGTTGTCATTTTCTCTATAGTTTTCCTCAAGTTTCTTGGTCTTCTTAGACATGTTTGAAGATTACTGGCCAGGTAATATGGAGAATGTCTTTCAGTTTTGGTTTATCTGATGTTGCCCCATGGTTAGATTCAGGTTATATCTTTTTGGAAGAATTACCACAGAAATAATGGTATGTTTTTCTCAGTATAGCATCTCAAAAAGCAAAAGGCATAAAACAATGACTGCCAAATGGTGATTATTTTCAAGTTCCATTGTTCCTTCCTCATTTGTTTCCATAATTTCCTCCATATCTGTTAGTTGTCACTGTACTGTAGCAAAGAGACGTCTCTTCTTTCTCATGTGTTTATTTATGTATTTACATAAGTATGGGCCTATGGGTTCTTACTGTATTCTGTAGGTTATAATCTGTTTGTCATTTATTTATTTTGAGGCTGAAATGGTCCCAGATTGAGTCTCTACAAGCTGGCTCCTTACCATTTGACATGTCCCCATATTCTTTTCATATACCTCCTCCACTTTCTGACCCAGCAAGATGTTTCAACTTCATCTTGTACTTTTTCAACTCCACACTGAAAATCAGCCATTTCTACAAAGAACCCTGATTCCTTTCAGTGAAGAATCATATTCAGAACCCAAAATTTGGGCATTAAGTTTGTTTGTACTGGGAAGTCCCAAATGACACTTTTATAAACTTTGCTTTTATCATCTCACTTTGGGAACTTGCTAGGCTTTTCTTCTAGATAAGGCTCAGGGTCCACTTTCCCCATCTCAGTTCTGGTGCTGTTTATCTTTCAGGAAGAAGCTTCCATCTGCATGTGTTCATTTTCACAGTAACATTCCTTCACCTGGTGTCTACAAAGTTGGATGTGAGGTGCCCAGAGCCCAAGAAGGACTCTCTTTAGAGTGAAGTCCCACAGTGACCATGTATTCTGAACTCAAAACTAAGGAATTGTTGCTTAAAAACACTTGTGCGTAGAATGGAAAAAGGTAACTGAAACCAGGAAAGTTCTAGAAATTGTATTCATCAACAAGCATAAAAGCCTCATTCTTTTTCTTTACATGGAAACACAGACAAGAAAGAACAAAACTGGTAAACATGGGTGGAGCTCAACATTTCCAAACATTGCTCATGTACCTGTACCCTATTAACCTGATCTATGTTTCCCAACCATTTTTTTCTGAGACGGTTTAGGGAAGGCCTCTGCCTCTTGGGCCTCTTTAATTCCTGGTAGTTAAGCTCACAAATCTTTTCTCTCTTTCTCATCCTGGATATCTCAGGGCTGACTTAGGCCCTTGTCAGAGCATTTGCTCACCATATGAATTCCTAAATGCTCTAAATATCAACCTTCCAAAAAAAGACCAAATACAGTGAGTGATGGTAGACAGAAAAAGTAACTAACATAACAGATATGTTTCATTTTCTCAGTTTTGAAAGTTTTCCTGGGCCAAGTCTGGCATTTTTATTATGTCTTAAAGTTGTGCTTTGTTATCATTTCATTTGGAAGCATATGTCTTTGTTTAAAAGTGTGTGTTACTTGATGTCAGTTGTGTATCCTGAAACATCTTTTTGGAGTGATAGCAGTTTTTATGAATCTCAGAAACTGTGGCCTTTGCTAATACAGTGGAAGCAGAAGCACAAAGGGGGCTTGTCAGAGCTGACTCGCAGCTCAGGGGCTTGGGTTCACTGTCATCATAGCTAGCCATGCATTTTGCATACCGTATTCGCTGCTACCTCTAGCCTGTGTGGTAACTTTGCACAAATTAGAAGGTACCTTGAAGGTCTCAGACTCACAAGTAATTAGTGGGTCAGTTTCACTCACAACTCATTAGCCAGAATTAGACACAAAACTTCACCCAATCACAAAGCAGTCAGAAGTGTTGTCTCATTCATCATGGTCCCAGAAACAGGGAGAATAGGGAATATTTGGTAATAAGACCAATAACAACTAAATGCTTCACAGTCAGTTGTAACCTTTAGTTAATCATCAATATTTTACCTTATTAGTGGTAGGTAAAATAGTAATGTTTCTGGCAATATGTGGCCTCTTAGATTCTACAATATATGGTGATTTTTATGGGTAGTCTTACTAGACTATTAAGAGAATTTCTTCCTAAACCTACCATCACAAAGGCATAAAAATCAAAGTCTTGGGTCATAAAAACACTCATAACTAATACACTAATCCAGAAACTCACAGTGTGTCTTTGTGGGAGCTGTTGCACCAAGGTTATGCCATTTGCATGTGTCCAAGGGGAGCTATCCTTGACCATCCCTGGTGGTCCATTGCTAGTGGCACGTCCTCTCTCTTTGTCCTGTATTCCCCCCTCCCCTGCCCCCATCTTGTGACCATTTTAAGTGCTGTCTGGGCTCTGAGTGTCTCTGCCTTTCTGAGTCCTGGTGGTCCTGTGGCTCTTGCCATGACACCACTTCCTCTAAAACCCTGGCCATCTTGCCATGCCCAGTGGAGTCAGTTAGCCCCGTTTTAGGCAGGAACTGCAGTAGAGCCGAGGCTTGGGATCTGGGGGTGACTGCCTATCATCTTACCCTGAGCCCCAGTACTGCTCATAGTATTGCCTCTGGCTGTCTGCCGCCTGAGCTGGTGCTGGTATCCAAGCCCCAGTGCTGGTTTCCCAGCGGGCTAGTTCCCAGGAATGCCACCAGTGGACTGTGTAACCTGTTTTGCTCTAGCTGCAGATATCCTCACTAGCCAGCAAGATGTCCTTTTCTGGAGCACTATGTAATGACACTGAGGAAACTGTGGCCATGAATGAGACTTTCCCCAGATTGTTCATGAGCTTTCTTTATGGGAGAGAACCCAGGAGAGAAAGGCTGTTCCTACTGTCTGTGAAGCTTTAAACACTGTGCAAGGCTTAGCACTTGCTCTGCAAACAAACCACTTACTCTCTCTGCAGACCCATGGCAAACATTCCTGTCCTTGAACATTAGACTCCAGCCACACTGAGCTGTCTGAAACTTCCCACTTCCCAGGCTCTCTCACACCTCAGGTCTTCACATGATCTTTTGTTTAGAGAATCTGCCACATCCTGCCCTATCCAGCTGACCTTTTATACATTCTTCAGTCTAAGGCCAAAGGCTCCTACCTCTTGACACCATCCCTCATATCTGCAGCCTTTCCCACTCTCCCATCCTCCAAAACTCCACAGAATTTCAGCCACATCCAGGCCAATCTAATTACTAGAGTTGTGTATGTGTGTCTTTTAGCTGTGAGCTCATTGAAGGCAGGAGCCATGACCTTGCATTTCTGTGTATCTGGTCTGTCACAAAGCCTGGAACATTATAAAGCTCAGTCACATTAAATGGATGCAGATCTGTGCTCTTGATGAAGAGAATAGGAAGTTAGTCACCGGTCACGCACTCTTGAAGGCTCCAATAGGACCCTCTCACTGAAGTGGGAGGGAACCCCGAACCTAAGACTGAACAAATGAGAGGAGAGAGAGGGCAGTGTCATCCATTCGGGCTTTCCTCAAGTCTAATGAGGAGGGGAGGGACCAATAGTGAAGCTAGGGAGGAAAGATGGGGCTCTTTTCAGGCACCACTGTGTGCTACGGAATTGCTGGCACGACTGTGGCTGGTAAAAAAAAAGCCTCAGTCTAGAGACAATGCCCGAGAGGCCCACTCTGCAGCCACAACTTCACTGTGGAGCACCAGCTGCCCACTGGAAATGTCCTGGACACCTAGGTTTGGGATGCCCAGAACTGGATCGTCACTACCCCTCCATTTCTGGACTTCCTCCTTGGTAGGGGTCCTACTACACTCCCAGTTGCTTGAACCTAGAATCTAGGTTCATTTGTGACGCCCCTCACGCCCTTACATCCCACATCGGACCCACCCACCACCACCACCTGTCAGTATTTGCAGCCGAATGTCTTTGAATTCTGCTTGCTTTTAACTCCATCGTCTTATCTCTACTCCATCGTCATTGTCTTAATTCAGGCAATAATCTCTCCCAGACTTCAAATTGATCTTTCTGCCTTTAGTCTGAGCACAATGCTGCTAGATACTTGTCTTCCTTTCTTGAAAACTTTGGAAGCTACTTACTGCTGACAGGACATACGGTCACCTTCACGATCTGGCCTTTTCCTCAATATCAAGCTTTACTAGTTCAGGTTCTTCAGCTGCAAGTGGCAGAAAATCCTAATGCAAAGGACTTAAATTGATGATCTCCTAAGTGGCAGATAGACATCTAGAGTTTGTGCAACATGACCCCTTGGAGTACAAGAAAAAAAAATATAAAAAATATTAAAAAAAATAGAACATCTTAAAAGTAAGAAATCAAACTTTGCCAGTATTTTAAATAAGAATTGACAGTGGTGTGTTCACTATGTCCTTATGATACACAGTAGTTGTGAAATTTTCCACAGATGTAAGAGCCTCAGAGAAGAGAATCCAAATTAAGGAAGAACTGACCAAGTCCAGTTCATATGTGCCTGGTTTAGTGAATTTATACCACCTGGAGTTTTGGGTGGGTGGGGGGGAATGGTGAAGATAGTGAGATAATTTTCTTTTTAATTTGTTATTAAAGTATAAAATATAAAATACCATAGCTTAGGGGTGCTTGGGTGGCTCAGTGTGTTAAGCCTCTGCCTTCAGCTCAGGTCATGATCTCAGGGTCCTGGGATCAAGCCCCACATCGGGATCTCTGCTCAACAGGGAGCCTGCTTCCCCCTCCCCCTCTGCCTGCCTCTCTGCCTATTTGTGATCTCTGTCTATCAAATAGGTAAAATCTTAAATAAATAAATAAATAAAATACAATAGCTTAGTTTTGCCTTTTATAGAACTCCTAGATGAATGGAATTAAACAGAATATACTCCTTTGTGTTTGGCTTTTCTTTTAATGCTTAATGTAATGCTTTTGGGATTCATGCATGATGTCATAAATTGGTATATGCTTGACAACTTGCTTTCCAACATGTTTAAACTATATTTTACTCTCACTAGTGGTCTGTGAGAGTTCAGGTAGCTCCATATTCTTACCAACATTTGATGTCCGCAGTTTTTTTCACTTCAGTCACTCTAGTGAGATGGTATTCCATTAGGGTTTACATTTGCATTTCTCTGATGACTAATGATGTTAATCAACTTTTGTATGCTTTTTAGCCATCTATATATCTTATTTTGTGAAATATCTTTTTAAGTATTTTGCCCATTTAAAAATTTGGTTGACCTTTGTTATTTGTAGAAGTTCTTTATATAAACTACATAAAAACACTTTATTGGATATATTTATTATAAATATTTTCTTCTAGTCTGTGACTTGCATTTACATTCTGTTATTAGTGTCATTGGATAAGCAGAAGATTTTTCTTTAATTCTGGTAAAGTAGAATTTATATTTTTTTCTTATGAGGTTAATACTTTCTATATCCCATCTAAGAAACTTTTTTCTGATTTTGAAGATACTCTCTTATACTTTATTCCATTATAGGATGAAAGTGAAGAAGGCACATAAACTCTTGGTATTATTATGAGGTCAGTTTTGAGCTTACAGACTCCCTGAAAGGGTCTCAGGGACCCATAGTAGTAGCCAGATCACACGTTAAGAACCTATACTCTATATCTTTACTGATTTTTTGGGTCTACCTCTTCTACATCTACTAGGAGTATGAACATCTACAACTCTGTCAAATTTTACTTAATGCATTTTTAAAGATCTTTTATTTTGTGAAAGCAAATTTAGTATTTTTATGTTTCCAAATGAATTGGCTCTTTTATATATTCCTCTTTATCACTGGCAATGCACTTTGTTTTGAAGTCTAATCTGTCTGATATTCATAGAGCCACTCCAGCTTTTGAAAAATACATAAATAATAATTGCATAGTATATCTTTAGACATTCTTTTAACCTATCTGTGGCTTCATATTTTTTTATTAATCAAAAAATTTATTTATTTCAAGTTTTTATTTAAATTTTAGTTAACATCTATGAAAAAAATGGTTTCAGGTATAGAATTTAATGATTCATCACTTACATACAACACTCAGTGCTCATCACAAGTGCCTCCTTAATCCCCATCACCTATTTAGTCCATCTTTACCTTTTTAAAAATACAGAAATAATAATTACATAATATATATTTTTTCATCCTTTTAACTTATTTTTTGCCTTCACATTTAAAGTGCATGTCTTATAGACAGCATATAGTTGTTCTTGCCTTCTTTTAACTCTGACAATCACCTTCCATTTTTAAAATTAAGGTGTTTACTCTGTTTACACTTAATGTAGTTATTGACAAGGTTTGATTGAAGTTCACTGTCTTGCTATTTGTTTTATTTGTCCTGTTTTTGGTTTGCTTTTCTTCCTTTGCTGATTTCTTTGGGATTAGTTGAATATTGTCTAGTGTTCCATTTTATATGTTTAATTGGCTTTTAATTATACCTCTTTGCTTTATTTTATAGTGTTGCTTTAGGGATCAAAATAGTCATCCCTAACTAATCATCGTCTACCATGAATTAATGTATATACCACTTCATATACGATTAAGGATCCTTAACAGCATATTTCATTTATCTCCATTTTTTGGTATGTGCTATTGTTGTCTTACGTTTTACTTTCACGTGCCATACGCCACACACTGCATTGCTTTGATTTGTACTTTAAACACATAATTATGTGACGCTTTTTACCATGCAGACACAGATTCATCTTCAGGTCAAGAATATTCTGTATGGCTTATTTAATTACATTTAATGATGGCCTCAACTCTACTTCTTTTTTCTCCTTCTGGAACTCTCTTGTTTCTCAGTTTGCCTCGGTATACTCTCTAAGCCTTTTCTATTTTACCTCACGGCTTTCATCCTTTTGTATTATAGCTCAGTTTTTGAAAATATTTCTTCCATTCATTGGCTTGTGATTTGCATCTCAGTGCAAAAGAATCAGTGGTGATTCTTTTGTCCATTTATGTATTGACTATATTCATCTAAATCATGTTTTTCAGTGCTGAGAGCCATCTTTGTGTTGTCCTTGATTCTCTTTAATAACTGGCTTTCCTGTCATTGTTAGCCTCTTCCAGCAGCTCTCTTTAGCTAAAGGCCAGTTCAGAATGTTCTATTTGTTCTCCCCGCTGTCAGATGCCCCCGTGTAAAATTGTTATTTGATTTGACAGCTTGCTCACTTAGACTCAGGCTCAGCTGTTGATGCTTTTTAAGTGGGGCTGTCTCATGAGCAATGGAAAGTTTAGTGGTCTCCGTTCCTTTGAGCCAGTAGAAGAACTTTATCATCCTCTACTGAGATGGCAGCATCAGGAGGAGGCCTTTCTTTTTCTTAGCCAACTTGAGGTCTCCTACCTTAAGAGCACAGAGAAGAAAGTTTTCTATTTTATCTTCTCCTAATCATCCCAGGAGCAGGGAGCCCAAGCCTATTTATGTGGATCTAATTGCCCTTCTCTTGGCAGTGTTATTGGAATGAGAGGTGGGGTGCATACATCTCCTGGATTCATATATTCTTAAGGTCTCCAACTTTGTTTCTAGGTTCTCACCTGGCTCAGGCAGAGAAAGTCCTGCACACATAGTTATCACCGCCTTCACCATGGTTAGCTGCGTCCATAATCCTTGACACAGGAGAAGTAGCTGGGTTGGAATGAAGGGAGTCAGGACATATTCAGACCGCCATCGCTCCTGAATTTTCTACTCTAGAGACTATTGTTAAGCAAAAGAAACCTGACCACAGAGATCACCAAGGTAACCATTATGTTCTCCATTGAGTGGTGTGTGAAGCAGTGTGGTATAAGGGGGAGACTTTGGAGTCATCCAGCCCTGGGTTGGAATCCCAACTCTGCTACATACTCATCATTATCTAGGGTTAGTTAGCCTCAATTTTTGATGAGAATTCTTTTATAGAATTGTTGAGTTTACATTAACCAACACATGTAAAGCTTCGATCACATGCAGGTATGGGGTCTTATAGATTCCCTTCCTCCTTTTCCTTAACACTCCTTTTGCTAATATTCTCCTATTTTTACACCTCATTTGCCAGCTCATAGACATGTCTCATAACCCAGAACAAGGGTACCCAGAGGATCTCAGCTCCAACCCAAGTTTTCCTGTTTTAACATTTTCCCAATTGTGTGGCTATATAATATTACCACATGTTCTTGTACTGTAAACAGAAGCGTACCACACCCGGGAAGTCCTGAAACAGAACTGATGTCTTATGTAAGAAGTGTGATTTGAAGTAGAGAAGGGATATTTCCCAAAGCCCTGGAATGAGCTCTGGGTATAGCCTGGATAATGTAACATGTGGAATAGAAACTGGATCTGGACAGGGAGAGAGTCAGGGCAAATGAGAGATGAATTGGGAATGGTAAAAGGACAGGGACAAGGATAGGGAGAGGAAGAGGGACTGGAATCATGGAAAGAAGCGTGGAGTTGAGTTGCCTTCCTTTTGCATGTGCCTCATAGGGAGACAGGGTGCAGTTCCTGCCCCAGGTGCATAACATACAGGCAGAAAATTTTACCAGTTCGTGGCAGCTTTCTTGTAACCAAAAGCCCACCAGACCATTGACATGCCCTGTATTCCTGGAGAACCCAAAAAGGCAGCCGGCAACCTGACTGGTAGTATACTCCACCCAGGGCCTCTTGACATTGTCCCAGATATTCCTATTTTGTCCTGCTCCTTATCTTTACTTAGTCTCCTGCTCGCACCTCTGCTCCTGACCATGGCATTCAGGGACTGAGTTTGGTTTCCAGGGCTTGGCTCTAATGCATGCTGAGAAGGCTTAAAAATAATCTCTTCCTTTAGCTCCTGGTGGTAACCCCATCCCTGCTTTTGGAATGGAGGTTGACTATCAGTCTGGCCATTAAACTATGCTTTTCTTTGTAGTGTGCCCAATTATAGCTCTTCTGTTCTTCCATGATTTGAAAATGACCTTGTTTTAAAGTCTAATTTTTTCCAAAAGATAATTCCTTACAGTCTACGTAATCACAACTATGATAATGATTACATTAGCAGTACTGTCTATTGATCACGTACATGTACTATTCCTTATTTACAGCACTTAGAAAAGATCATATTCTCCTATAGAATCAGCAGCAGTTGTTTGGTCAGATTAGCTAATCAGTGTGAGTGAATGAAAAGAAGTCGGGATGTAGATAGGAGGCAAAAAGAGGCTAACAATTTGTGTCTTCAGGGAAGTCAGTGTTATTAGGTAAGAAAACGGGCTAGAAATTCACCACAGCTAAGTTTCTTTTATATAACATTTTGCTTAGAGAAGGAAAAATTAAGAACTGGGGAAAAGCTCTTCTTTTACCATTTTCTGTTTATTAATGTACGAACAGTTCTTCCAGCTAAAAGACTAGGTTTACCGAACTCTAAGTTATCTAAAAATCAGCTTGTGTATTCCAAATTAATAACCAAAGTTTCCACCTTAAGCAGCTAGGGGAAAAAAGGGTGAATTAAACCCAAAGCCAATAGAAGGTAGGAAGTTAAAGATTAAAATAGACATCAATGAAATGAAAAACAGCAAAATAGATAAAATCAATGAAAACAAAAGTGGATTCTTTGAGAAAATCAACAAAATTACAACTTCATTTAGACCAAGGGTTCTTTTTTTTTTTAAAAGATTTTATTTATTTATTTATTTGAGAGAGAGGCAGTGAGAGAGCATGAGCGAGGAGAAGGTCAGAGGGAGAAGCAGACTCCCCATGGAGCTGGGAGCCTGAAGCGGGACTCGATCTCGGGTCTCCGGGATCATGACCTGAGCCGAAGGCAGTCGTCCAACCAACTGAGCCACCCAGGCGTCCCTAGACCAAGGGTTCTAAACCAGGGATGATTTTTCTCCTCAGGGAATGCTTTTAAGTATCTGAAGGAATTTTTAATTGTTATACCGTGGTGTATATGCCCATGTGTGCCTGACATTGCTATCTGGTGGGTAGAGGCCAGAAATGCTGCTGAACCTCCTACAATGCATGACAGCCCTCTTCATAATATAAATAGTTGAGAAACCAGGAAAAAGTGAAGTCACAAATTACAAGAATAGGAATGAAAGAGGAGACATCAGTACCGACTTTACTGAAATCAAAAGGATTATACAGGTATCCTATACAAAACATCATGCTAACAAATTAGACGGCTTAGAATCGGAAGATTTCTAGAAAGACAAAAATTAATGAAACTGACTGAAGAAGTATAAAATCTGGGTAGATCTATAGCAATAACGAATTAGACTAGTGATTGAAAATCTTCCCTCAAAGAAAAGCCTAGGCCCAGATGTCTTTACTGACGAATTCTATAAAATATTCAAAAAGAAACCATATGATAATTGTCTTCTCTTTGAATATTTTATGGAATTCGTTATCTTATATGTAGAACATAAGGAGTAACATAGAGGACATTAGGAGAAGGAAGGGAAAAAGGAAGGGGGGCAAATCAGCGGCACAGAGGAACCATGAGAGACCGTGGACCCCAGGAAACAAACTGAGGGTTTCAGAGGAGAGCGGGTTGGAGGAGATGGGTTAGTTCAGTGAGGGGTATTAAGGAGGGCACATATTGCAATGAGCACTGGTGTTATACACAAACAATGAATTATGGAACACTATAATAAAAATAAATAAATCTACCTATGTGTTTTCATATATATATATGTACATATATATATATTCAAAGAAAAAAATGCACATTCTTCAAAAAGTTTTCCATAAACCCTAAGAGAGAACACTTCCCAACTAATTCCAAAAGGCTAGTATTACCCTAATACCAAAGCCCAAAGAAGACATCACAAGAAAAGTATAGACCAATACCAATATCCCTCATGAATCTAGATGTAAAAATCCTCAATAGAATAGCAAAGTGAATCCATCTATATATACAAAGGATTACACCATGACCAAGTAGGATTTCTCCCAGGAATATTCAGTTGGTGTAATATCTCAAAATCAATGTATTATCATATTAATTGAATAATATGAGTAAAGGGCAAAGCCCATATGATCATCTCAATAGATGATATATGATCACAAAAAGCATTTGATAAAATGTAACACCCATTCATGTTAAAAACTTTCAATAAACTAGAAATAGAAAAAGATGTTCTCAACTTGGTAAGGGATTCTACAAAAAAAATCTACAACTAGCATGATACTTATTGGTGGGAGACTGACTGCTTTCCCCTCTAAGTTGAAGAAAAGACCCTATATGGTATGATCCCATTTATATAAAATATCCAGAGAAGTAAATCTATAGTGACATAAAGTGGATTAATGTTTGCCCCTGGTGGGAATGGGGAATGACTGCAAATGGACATAAGGAATCTTTATAGGGTGATGAAAATGTTCAAAATTGGGTTGTGGTAATGGTTTCATAACTCTGTAAATTTCCCCCAAATTAATGAATTATATAATTAATGGAGGTGGATTTTATGTCATCTAAGTTATATTCAACAGAACTCTTAAAATATCACTGTGTGGGTGTAGTGTATGTGCATACATGTAAGTGAGAGCAGTCATCTGAATTTCTGAGGGGTTGGGCCCTAGTCCTGGCCTGATAACTAATTAGCTGTCTCTCCTTGGAAAATTATTATGTTATTACTCCAAATCTCAGTTTCTTTGTCCATAAACTGGAGGGGCAAGGATAATTGATTTCTAAAGTTTCTCCAGTTCTTCTGACATCGTGTGCCTCTGTGTGCTTTCACACGAATTGTGGCTCATTGGCCAGGTCACAGAGTTTCAGACAAATGGTAGGCTTCAAACAAAAGGTGTTAGTCTGTGCTTTCGAGAGTAGGAGACTAATAGGATGGGAGGACCTGTCAGAGCTCCATTAGGCCTAGGTTACACCTTCCCCGTGTGAGTGAGAACAGAGTAAGTGACTTGTTTAAGCCAAACCAGCTACTTAAGCAGCCTAGCCAGGATAAGAACCTACGTTACTGGCCCCCAAGTCAGCTTCCCAAAAGAAATCTGCCCTTTCATATTTCTTTTCCTAGGAGTTTGGGGAGGGTAATCTTGGAGGACAAGAGGGCAAAAAAGGACTCTTAGATGCCTGTACATGTGGCTTATATCTTCATGCAGGTAGATGTGAGTCTCAGTCCGAGGACAGTGGGAAGGGTGTTGCTGTATATATGTCCAGTATCTTCCTTACACAACAGTTAACACAAACTTCCCTTTTCTACCATCTTTTTCCATTTGTCTCTCTGCCACTGAGTAAAGTCACCATAAGCATCAGCTTCCAGGAAAACCCCTATTCATTATTCAAGTGATACTTTATTCCTATAAAAGTCAAACAAAAAAGTAATCAAATAAAAGTCTGAGTATAGTAAACTCCCTGTAAATTCATGGCCTGATTTCATGGGTCCTGCCCTGCTTTGTTTCTGGCTGTGAGCATGTGGGTCTAGGTTCATTTCTCTCTCCCCTTTCACTGTTGCTGCTTTCTCATTGCTTCTCACCTCCAAGCTAGATCCCAGAGCATGAATTAGGTTGCCAATATGTCTGCCACCTTGTAGTTGTATTGTAGATGAGGTTCCTTGAGTCTGGAGAATTTGGCAAGTTTACATTTGACTCTGAGGGTAACAGAAACCTCCATACTCATGACTAATGGTAAGAAGAGCTGCCGTTTATTAAGCATTGTGTGTCAAGCAGAATGAGAAGCTCTCTATGCATAAGGCATTTATTTCTCAAAACAACCTCACAGGACAGGCACTGTTCTCTCCACTTCCTGATGACACAACCAAAGCTCAGAGAAGTTAAGTAGAGTGATCAGGATCATATGAAATGAGTGATCGAGACCCCCAAATTAGTCTGTTTCTAGAACTGAGCTCTTAATGCAACCAGCACCATCTTGCCCCTGAATTCTATCTCATCCCAATCCAGTGTCATTCCTGTGTCCAAATCCCTCTTCCATACCACTGTCAATGGAACCACCCATCTTAAGCATGGCAAGGAACCCACCACCACCGGGGCTCCCATTCCCCATTGAGTGCCTTTCTGCAGCCTGTACCCTGTATTTGTCCTGAACTTCTATACAAATATGTTATGACCTCAAGACTGCCTTTCAGATGAAAACAAACAAACAAAAATCAAACAAAGCATCGTGTCCCTTTGCCCCTTGAGAGCCCCTCTCACCTCAATGGTCCCAGTTCTTGAACAGTCTTATGTGACAGGGTTTTGCATCTCCCTTCTACCTGGGTTTCTCTCTTTTGGGCATGCCCAAGGTCATTACAACCCTCTCTTAAGATGTGGTGGAAAACTTATAGCACAAAGAGAAATAATAACATCACCTCCTCTTCCTAATTTCTATATTTCTTTTAATGTTGCTAAGCCTTGCTTAGTTTTTGGTGGTCACATTATTTGCTTAGTTACTTCAGGAAATCCGTTTTCATCTGTACATGGTTCAAATAAAATAGATTTAGAAATTACAGTTGAGTACTTTACTTGGTTTAGGCTTCAAAAAGTACTTGTTATATGGCCTTATGTATTCACTTCATCTAATTTCAGACTGATTGATTGCCTCTCTGTCTACTTAAGCTTCCTGATAATTTTATTTATTTTTTTAATTTATTTACTTGTCAGAGAGAGAGGGAGAGAGAGCAAGCGAGTACATGCAGACAAGAATGGCAGGCAGAGGCAGAGGGAGAAGCAGGCTCCCTGCTGAGCAAGGAGCCCGATGTGGGACTCGATCCCAGGACGCTGGGATCATGACCTGAGCCGAAGGCAGACGCTTAACCAACTGAGCCACCCAGGCGTCCCGATAATTTTATTTCTTGATCTCATAATCCAAATTTGGCCAAAGGTTTTTTTTCTGGTCCTTTGAAAAACTGTCCTTTCCCTTAGAGGCAGAAGAAATAAATAGACCCTTTTTGCTATGAAGAGTCTGGCTGAGCCGTGCGGCTGAGCTGGAGGGAATGAATCCTCTGTGCTCGTTCCTCTCCTGACCGATTGCCAAGCTGTATATCTGACCACAGAAAATGTTGAGGAACTCTGCCCACTCCAAGTTTAGCCTTGATCTTGTTCAGCAGCAAGAATGTCTCTGTGTCCGTGGCTAAAATTACCTAGTCAGGCTCTCTCTAACCCTGGCCTGCATTCTCCATCATCTGTTTATTTGTGGTGGGAAGAGATCATTTTCCAAAGTGGGTCAAAAGAGATAGATTCAACCCTACCCCCTGTTGAGCATAATAATTTTCTAAATCTGCCTGGGGATTCAAATTGGTTCTGGATGCTTTCCTGTCACTTGGGTGGAGGGCTTATCCCTAGTATTAATATTGTTGGAGATAGAAATTACTGCTGCCTGTAGAGTTTTTAACTGGCACTTAGAGTTGAGTTTTTAAGTCCTGCTAATATTCAAAGAAGAAGGAAAAGGAGAAGGAGGAGAAGGAGAAGGAGGAAAGGAAAAATGCTTGCAATTTCTGCAGTTCTTGAAGCACTCAAGCAGCAGGTTGCCCTATGATGCCCTTAAATCGTAGGAACATTTCCCCAGCCAGGCCTCTGTCCTGTAATTCTACCTGAAAGCAACTTAATCTCTGTTTGAGGTTGTTGCCTTCTTCCTAAGGTCCTATGCAGAAGGTGATTCAGTGTGATGAAATCTGAGCTGGGCCTGGCATGCCTGATTTTTAACACATGTCTAAAGCATGTATTTAGCTGTCACAGAGAGATCTGACAGTTTATGGGAGAGGTGCTATACAAAGGACCAGCAGTGGCCATTCCCAGCACACACCCACTCAGAACATGCTGTGATCTGAGCTTCCCATTTCCCCGGAGCCAAACACAACCTATGTAATAAAAAACAATCCCATTTACAAGGCACCAGAATAAGCCACACTATAGTTTTCTTTTGGGGACTCCCTACAAGGGTATTGACGCATGTAGAAACAAGGAACCATAAGCAAGTTTGCTCATCAAAAGTATGTTTTTCCTTCTTGGGTTAAAATACTGCAGGGGATGTTTGATTCTAGTCATTGCCAGAGATTCCGGAACCAACCACATTTCTTAGCATGGGGATTTCTCATTCCTTGGACTGCTTCTAGGTGTGGCTCCTAAGACACTTCTTCCTGTCACTGTCGGATACCTAATAAGCATCCTCTGAACACAGGACATTGCACTCTATTATCTTGTTCCATCTTCACAAACACCCTGTGAAGAGGCATTATTTTAGCCTTTTCTAGAGATGGCAAAAATGAAGCTCAGAGAAGAGAAATCTGCCCGAAAGCCACACACTAGTGTGTTGGTGAGCTGACAAGGTATCAAAGAGGTCAACAGAGCTGAAGGCCTCCATGCTCTAAAGCCAGTGTTCTTAACCTGTCTTCCCCTAATGCCTCTATTGGACCTTCTCAGGCCTGCCCCCTCTACTGCCCCACCCACCGTTCCTCCAAATTAAGTGTTAGAACTACCCTCAGTCATCTACTGCTTCCTCCAGGGAAATGAACTGTCAAGCTTACCACTCCCCCCAGGTCCTAGCCAGCCTGCCGAGGACTCCAGCCCCAGCCTACCATCTGACCACAGCCGCTTGGAGAGGCCCCAAGTGAGCACTGCTCATTTGAGTCCATCAAACCCAGAAACATATAAAAGAAAACAAAATTGTTGTTTTAAGCCACAGTGTTGGGACATTTGTTACGCTGCAAAAGATAACCATGATGCTATTATTAGTGAGTTAATATGCTCTCTAATTCACTTAATATCTCATAGTACCCAGTGCTAACACAGAAATATCTCTAATTTCCCATCCACAAAAATGAACCAAAAAGCTTCCAAACCCAGAGAGGATCACTGGCTGCTCCATTACATTTTGTTGTCATTAGGTTGAAGGACAGTGGATGACTGGAGCTTAAAAAAAATTCCTTGTCAGGCGTTCACTCCCATGTTGTGACATAGTGCAACAGAACAGGTCTGTCCGGGAGAGGGTGGGGAGTGAGGATTGTCAATGCTCAGTTACTGTTCCTGGGGTTCATTACTGACATTTATACTTCTGATTTGTCCAACATGCTTTTGAAGTTGATTTTTCCGATGATTTACTGGGACTGCTAGAGAGTACTTCACAGCATGAAGAATGGCAGGATGTACATTTTCTGAATACCAGGTGGGTCACTAGTAGGCAGAAATGTGAGTGGGGAATCTTATTTTATAAATCCTTCCTATGTTTGAGGGACTACCCATGAATAGCTCATCTGATCCTCATTCAGACACCTAAGGGAGTTGCATTTCTCCCCATTTTATAGATGGGAAAACTGATTCAGAGAAAGTATACTTTGAAGGTGATTGGAAGAGCCAGGACTTAAACCTCAGTCTGATTTCAATGTCTGTTTTCTTTTCACTCATTAGAGTCAGATACATAGAGCCACCCAATGTGACTTCACTGTAGATGTCAAAGCAGCATAAATGGGACAGCTGCACCGCCCCCGCCCCTTTCTGAGGCAGAGGTCGTTCTGTGACTTCTTTCCAGGAGGGCATGGTCATCATTGAACCAAACGTGTGCTGCCTGGCTATGCACATGGGTTACACTCCCTTCTCCCCTCTATCCAGGCTCAGAAGGCCAAGTTCCTACCCCAGGGGTGTGGGTGGAGAACACAGGTATCTGAGAGTGCTGGTGCTCCCTGGGTGACATCATTCAGGCTTCCTGGCTCTTGGGTCACCATCCTATTTCCAGGGGTTTGGTCATTCAGAACACAGTCCTAGATGACTTCCTCTTTCCATTCTCAAAGAAAATAGGGGCCTTTGCACATGAATGTCCTGGTGTGTATGGTACTACTAACAATCGCCCTCTTACTCCACCACACATTTACTCTTCGTAGCAGAAAAGTCCCAGTCACAGCTTACATGCATGGTCCTATACCTGTCATTATTTATTACTCTATGACTGGATCAGAATTTCTCACAGCGCCCCCTTTTCCTCCTATGGTGATATATACTTCTTTCCCTACTTCACTTGCAGTTTTAAGTAAGTCAATGCTGAATTTAACTCTTTCAATTCAGTTTAAATTCTTGGTAGTTACCCTGGACCATGGAGGCTGTGCCTGTGTTATCCTTCATTCTTTATGGATGGTTGCTTTCCTCCACCTCTGGACGCACTTCTTGCCATTTTTAATGCCTTATTTATTTATTTATTTGACACAGAGAGGTCACAAGGAGGCAGAGAGGCAGGTGGGGGGGGCGGTGTGGGGAAGCAGGCTCCCCGCTGAGCAGAGAGCCCGATGTGGGGCTCAATCCCAGGACCTTGAGATCATGACCTGAGCTGAAGGCAGAGGCTTAACCCACTGAGCCACCCAGGTGCCCCTGGATATACTTCTGTGATTTCTGTTGCCTGGGCTCCACCTTTGGCTCTCTTTACTACTTGCATCCTCTTCCAAGGACTTAGAGACCACCAGATCTGTCCTTTGCATCTGCCTTCTGGCCCGTTAGAATGTCTTCTTTGCTTGTCAAGAAACTGTGCCTAGACACATGCCTCTTTAGCCTTCTGATGGAAAGCAGGTTGCAGGGAGGGTACGCCTTGTCTGGGGAGTGCTGCACCTTCTCTTTGCTCTATAAATGATGGTAGAGAGCACAGAGACCCCTCTTTGCCCAAGCATACCTTTGATCCTGCCTTTCCTATCCCACAGTTTCTTACAGGAGTAAATGTACAGTCTTTTTTCATTTTTCACTCCTTGATGGTAACAACCCTGCTCCTTCTCACGACTTGAGACTTCTCTAGTCCAACAGGCATAGGATGTTTTGCTCTGAGGTCTCAGGCATTTCTTTCAGAGAATTTGCCGGGGTGGGGAAGGGAGTAGGGACAGAATATAGCCTCAGTGAGGCCTTGTCATAGGAACCACATTTGGGTGATGGCAGCCTGTGTGTTGGGTAAGGATTGTTCCTTTTTTTTTTAAATGAATAACTATTTTTATTATCATATACTGCATTATTTGTTTTAAGGGTACAAGTCTGTGATTCATCAGTGTTAAACAAATCATAGCACTCACCATAGCACATACCCTCTCCTATTTCTGTCAGCCAGCCACCCTATCCATCCACCCTCCTCCACTCCAGCAATCCTCAGTTTGTTTCCTGAGATTAAGAGTCTCTTATGGTTTATCTCCCTCTCTGGTTTCATCTTGTTTCATTTTTCCCTCCTTTCCCCTATGATCCTCTGTCTTGTTACTCAAATTACTCCTATCAGTGAGGTCATATGATATTTGTCTTTCTCTTATTGACTTATTTCGCTTAGCATAATACCCTCTAGTTCCAGCCACATCATTGCAAACAGCTAGATTTCAATTTTTGATGGCTGCATAATATTCCTGTGTGTGTGTGTGTGTGTGTGTGTGTGTGTGTGTGTGTTATCTTCTTTATCCATATCTTCTTCATCCATTCTTCTGTTGATGGACATCTAAGCTCTTTCCATAGTTTGCCTATTGTGGGCATTGTTGCTATAAACATTTGGGTGCATGTGCCCCTTCGAATCACCAAACTTGTATCCTTGGGGTAAATATCCAGTAGTATAATTGCTGGGTCATAGGGTAGCTCTATTTTCAACTTTTTGAGGAACCTCCATACTGTTCTCCAGAGTGTCTGCACCAGCTTGCATTCCCACCAACAGTGCAGGAGGGTTCCCCATTCTCCCCATCCTCACCAGCATCTGTTGTTTCCTGGCTTGTTAATTTTAGCCATTCTGACTGGTGTGAGGTGGTATCTTATTGAGGTTTTGATTTGTATTACCCTGATGCCGAGTGATGTGGAGCACTTTTTCATGTGTCTGTTGGCCATCTGGATGTCTTCTTTGCAGAAATGTCTGTTCATGTCTTCTGCCCATTTCTTGATTGGATTATTTGTTCTTTGGGTGTTGAGTTTGCTAAGCTCTTTATAGATTTTGGATACTAGCCCTTTATCTGATATGTCATCTGCAAATATGTTCTCCCATTCTGTCGGTTGTCTTTTGGGTTTCTTGACTGTTTCCTTTGCTGTGCAAAAGCTTTTAATCTTGATGAAGTCCTAATAGTTCATTTTGCCCTTGCTTCCCTTGCCTTTGGCGATGTGTCTAGGAAGAAGTTGCTGTGACTGAGGTCAAAGAGGTTGCTGCCTGTGTTCTCTTCAAGGACTTTGATGGATTCCTATCTCATTTTTAGGTCTTTCATCCATTTTGAGTCTATTTTTGTGTGTGGTGTAATGAAATGGTCCAGTTTCATTTTTCTGCATGTGGCTATACAATTTTCCAAACACCATTTGTTGAAGAGACTGTCTTTTTTCCATTGTCAAAGGTTAATGGACCATAGAGTTGAGGGTCCATTTCTGGGCTCTCTATTCTGTTCCATTGATCTATGTGTCTGTTTTTGTACCAGGACCATACTGTCTTGATAATTACAGCTTTGTAATAGAGTTTGAAGTTGGGCACTGTGATACTACTAGCTTTGGTTTTCTTTTTCAACATTCCTCTGGCTATTTGGGGTCTTTTCTGGTTCCATACAAATTTTAGGATTATTTGTTCCATTTCTTTGAAAAAGTTGATGGTATTTTGATAGGGATTGCATTAAATGTGTAGATTGCTCTAGGTAGTGTAGACATTTTCACAATATTTGTTCTTCCATTCCATGAGCATGGAATATTTTTCCATTTTCTTTGTGTCTTCCTCAATTTCTTTCATGAGTACTTTATAGTTTTCTGAGTACAGATTCTTTGCCTCTTTGGTTAGGTTTATTCCTAGGTATCTTATGGTTTTGGGTGCAATTATAAATGGAATTGACTTATTAATTTCTCTTTCTTCTGTCTTGTTGTTGTTGTATAGAAAGGCAACTGATTTCTGTGTATTGATTTTAATATCTTGTCATGTTACTGAATTCCTGTATGAGTTCTAGCAGTTTTAGGGTAGAGTCTTGGGTTTTCCACATAAAGTATCATATCATCTGCAAATAGTGAAAGTTTGACTTCTTCTTTGCTGATTCAGATGCCTTTTATTTCTTTTTGTTGTCTAATTGCTAGGGCTAGGACTTCTAGTACTATTTTGAACAGCAGTGGTGATAGTGGACAGCCCTGCTGTGTTCCTCACCTTAGGGGAAAGCTCTCAGTTTTTACCCATTGAAAATGATGCTCACTGGGGTTTTCATAGATTGCTTTTATGATATTGAGGGGTAAGGATTCTTCCTAATAACATCAACCCTAGCCTCAAACCTTTGGACTAGCAGTTCCCTCTGCCAGGTACACTCTTTCCCTTCCTTTCTTCACTTTCTGTGGGCTCTGTTCAAGGGTCATTTTGTAACACCACCCAATGTTATCTAGCACCCCTCCAACAATCTCCAGCCCCTTTTCTGGCAACCCCCATGTTTTCCTTAGTAGATATCATCCTCCGATACATTTTAATCTGTTTGTTTACTACTCTTCTCTCTTTACTGGAATGTAACCTCCCCCAGGTAGGGATTTTTACAACTTTTTTCAGTGCTGTATCCCCAGCATCTCAGACAATGCCTGGTGTACTCAGTCCATTTTTGTTGGTAGAAAAATGAATGAAGGAATGACTGAATGAATCATGATGTTTTCCATGAGAACAGGTAATTTTAGGCAGTAGATTTGAAACTGCCCTAAGGATATGAAGCCAAAAATCTGCGACACAACCTTGTCTTTCCTTTCCGCAACATTCAGTATGATTTACTTAGTTCTACCAACTGGATGTCTCTGAATGCAGTCCCTTGATCTCTGCCCTCACTCCAGCCCACATCCCCATCGCCCTTCACCAGGTGACAACCACGGCAGCCTTGGGCCTGTTTTCCTTGACTTTAGGTTCTCACCCTCCAGATCATCCTTCCCACTGTAGCAAGAGGGTGTTGCCAACACACAAAATTGCTAATGGCACTCCCTGGATTAAAAGACTTCAGAGGCATCTTATTCTTCCAGCATCAGCCCAACCTCTTTTGCATAGCATTCCCAGCTCTTAAGATCTGACTTCCCCTGAACTCTGCAGCCTTATCTCTAATAGCTTTTCCCCTGGACTCAGGGTTCCACTCACTGGCTCTATCATTCTCCACACCCACCCAACCCCCTTCACCTGGTTCCCTAACCAGGACTTCTGGAGAGGGAAGTATAGAGTGTGATGGGCCCTTCTTCTTTTTTTTTTTTTTTTAAATTTATTTATTTGTCAAAGAGAGAGGGAGAGAGAGCGAGCGAGCACAAGCAGACAGAGTGGCAGGCAGAGGCAGAGGGAGAAGCAGGCTCCCCGCCGAGCAAGGAGCCCGATGTGGGACTCGATCCCAGGACACTGGGATCATGACCTGAGCCGAAGGCAGCTGCTTAACCAACTGAGCCACCCAGGTATCCCCTGTGATGGCCCCTTCTGACCCAAGTCTTTACAGGCTCCAAACCAAACACACAAACAAGTCACCCAGCTTTTGCTTCTTCCTTCCTCATCCCCCTTCTGCATTCAGAGACGGCCTTCTGTTTCCCTTGGCCAATTATGTAATCATAACACTTTGTTTTAGTTGTCTGCGTATTAGTCTTTCTCATCTATCGGACTGTGAGTTCCTGTAGACAAGGTCTTTTTATGTATTGTTGGTATGCTCAGCCTCAGGGGGGAGTTGCAGAGGAAAGTCTGGCTGGAAAGATCCGGAATCAATATCATTTTAACAACCACACTCATTTTGTTTACAGAAATTGAAAGGAAAATGCAGTCATCCTCTAAAATGAAGAAAATTCAAATTATTTAAAAATAACTCGTCTTACTAATAAAATAATTTCTTATTTTACATTCCACCTCCTCTGGAGTATATGATGTTATTTAAAGTAGTATTTTGTATTTGTGCACATACCTGCCTTTAAAAGTGGATATTTCCACCAAGACAGCATGGTACTGGCATCAAAACAGACACATAGACCAATGGAACAGAGTAGAGAGCCCAGATATGGACCCTCAACTCTATGGTCAAATAATTTTCGACAAAGCAGGAAAAAATATACAGTGGAAAAAAGACAGTCTCTTCAATAAATGGTGCTGGGAAAATTGGACAGCTATATGTAGAAGAATGAAACT